>SZWC01018308.1:35885-57213 GCA_023375785.1 Penium margaritaceum
GCTACATCCTCAACAAGGATACAGGAGAGGAGTTGGCCAGGTCGGTGAAGGAGGGCGACATGTACCGCCTGCTGGGGGCAACCAAGATGCCGCGTGAGCAGAGTCTTGCAGCAGTGGTGCAGGCGACAGATGGTGAGATCTGGCATGCGCGCTACGGCCACATCGGCATGCGCGCCTTGCAGCAGCTTCAAGCAACGCAGATGGTGCGTGACCTGCCTACCATCTCTAACTTTGAACAACAGTTGTGCATCGGATGTTTGGAGGGGAAGCAGCACCGGGAGGCGTTCTCTGGAGCAGGGGAGCGTGCGAAAGAGGTGTTGGAGCTGGTCCACACGGACCTGTGTGGACCGATGCAGACCCAGAGCTTTGGAGGTTCTAGGTATTTCCTGACCTTTATTGATGATTTCAGCCGTTACACTGCTGTGTACTTCCTTCCTTCCAAGGACCAGTGCTTTGACAGGTTCAAGGAGTTCAAGGCCATGGTGGAGAACCAGACTGGCAAGCAGATCAAGGCACTGCGCAGCGATCGCGGTGGAGAGCACCTGAGCAAGGAGTTCCAAGACTACCTCGCAACAGCTGGCATCAAGGCGCAGTGTACCGCGCCATACTCGCCGCAGCAGAATGGTGTAGCAGAACGTGCCAACCGCACCATCGTTGAGTCGGCGCGCTCCATGCTGCACGCGGCGCGGCTGACCTACGACTTCTGGGCCGAAGCCGTGAGCACTGCGGTCTACATCAAGAATCGCAGTCCCACCAAGGCGCTGGAGCAGATGACACCGTACGAGGCGTGGTTCGGCAAGAAGTCGAGCGTGGGTCATCTCCGAGCATTTGGCAGCCTGGCGCACATGCACGTGCCCAAGGAGAAGCGGCAGAAATGGGACGCAAAGAGTGCGCAGATGCTGATGATTGGCTACGACGTGGCAAGCAAGGCCTATCGCGTCTATGAGAGGGATACAGGCCACGTCATTATCTCCAGGGATGTCGTCTTCAACGAGAGCAACGTCATCGGCACCAACGTTGTCTGTGAAGAGGCAGCAGAACCAGCAGCTGACGAGGCAGTGGGAGCAGAAATCCTTCCTGACCCAGTCTCTCCCGATCCTTCCTCTACTGTGACAGTGGGAGAATCACTGTACTCTCTCATGTCTGATGCAGCAGATACAGCAGCCTCATCGGCAGAAGCAGAGGAGGGAGATGCAGCACCACCAGTAGCAGCAGTTGTGCCAGCAGCACCGCGCCAGCCGCCCGCTAACGCTCTAGCACCAGGTCGCAGGTACCCTCTCAGGTTGCGTTACAAGCCTGGTGAGCGCGGCCATTTCTGGATGCTGCAAAAACCAGAACAGATGAACGTCGCAGTTGCAGCAGATTTAGATGAGCCAACGTCATACAAGGAGGCCATGGGTGCACCAGATGCAGCAGATTGGGCGCAAGCCGTGCAGCAGGAGATTCAGTCGCAGCTGGACAATGGCACGTGGGAGCTGACTGAGCGTCCACCTGGACGCTAGGTGATCAAGTGCAAGTGGGTGTTCAAGAAGAAGCGGGGAGCAGATGGCAATCTGGAAAAGAACAAGGCAAGGCTGGTCGCCAAGGACTACTCGCAGCAGGAGGGCATTGACTACACAGAAACCTTTGCCCCTGTTGCAAAGTTTGCCTCTGTGCGTACGCTCCTCTCTTATGCAGCAGCTGAGGACTTTGAGGTTCACCACATGGATGTCAAGACGGCATTCTTGAATGGTGACTTGGAGGAGGAGATCTACATGGAGCAGCCGGAGGGGTTCGTCATGGATGGCCAGGAGCACCTGGTTTGCAAGCTGCAGAAGTCGCTGTACGGCCTCAAGCAAGCGTCGCGTGCTTGGAACCAGAAGTTGGATGCGGCGCTGCAGTGCATGGGGTTTGAGCGCAGNGAGCACCAGAAGGCAGTGAAGCGGATCTTCCGCTACCTTGCTGGAACCGCCAACATCGGCATCACCTACAACGGCAACGACAACAACATCATCGGCTACACAGACGCAGATTGGGCTTCAAAACCTGAGACTCGCAAATCCATCTCTGGACATGTGTTCCTCATGAATGGTGGAGCCATCAGCTGGTGCAGCAAGCGGCAGGTGGTCGTGGCCACCTCGAGTACAGAAGCTGAGTACGTATCTCTCAGCTTTGGAGCCAAGGAAGCAGTTTGGCTCCAACGTCTCATGGCAGAGATGAGTGGGAGTGCAGCAGTTCCAGTTCCTGTGCGCGTCGACAACCANAGCACCATGCACGCACCAAGCACATTGACATCGCATATCACTTCATCAGGCACATGGTGCAGGAGGGTGCTATCAAGCTGGAGTTTACTCCAACGAGCAAGCAGGTTGCTGATTTCTGCACCAAGCCACTGACCCGTGAGAAGCAGATGTTCTGCATGAAGGCATGTGGACTCAGCCCACTCTGACTGCGGCAAAGTGGGAGATTGTTGGAAAGGGAGCCATCCGGCTAAATTTCAGGTCCACAGGAGCAAGTTCCAGGAAAGTACCAGATGCCTGCTCCGATCACCAATCCGACTTTACCGTTGGAAAGATCATGTGGCAAAATGTCTACGGTCCAAGTTTGAGGCCGATCCAACGGTCGGATTGGGAGATATGAATTTTCGAAGTTTCGGGGGTCATGGACCGTCGATGTGTGGGTGGGCATGGGTGATGGCTCCATGCCTTAGCCTGAGAAAAGAAAAAGGCAAGAGGTCCAGGGTCAAGACCTGATGGGAGAAAAATCCAAAAAGGTCCTTGGTCTTAGGATTGCCTTGTCAGAGTGTGCTGACTAGGATAAAGGTACCTGTCCTTACTTTTTAGGTGAGGTGAGATCCTTGTGTGCTAGCCATGGACACATGGCGATTCTCCATGGGTTTGTGGGTTATGTGACCACTAGGAGTGTGCCATGAGAGCATTCTCTAGCTCTCTAGGTCNAAGGCAAGAGGTCCAGGGTCAAGACCTGATGGGAGAAATATCCAAAAAGGTCCTTGGTCTTAGGATTGCCTTGTCAGAGTGTGCTGACTAGGATAAAGGTACCTCTCCTTACTTTTTAGGTGAGGTGAGATCCTTGTGTGCTAGCCATGGACACATGGCGATTCTCCATGGGTTTGTGGGTTATGTGACCACTAGGAGTGTGCCATGAGAGCATTCTCTAGCTCTCTAGGTCATGTGTGAGTGGTCAGCCTGATTGCTAGGCTGATTTCCTCCCTTGTGTGAGATTATGGATTCTAGTGTGTGAGCCTTAGCCTCCATGGCTAATTGGTGTGGCTTGTGAGAGGACTGACTTGCCCAAGCTCTAGCTCTATATGTACTCTTTCATTTTGAGTGATTGAACAACCATTCTTCAGCACAAGTGATGCCCTTCCAGTCACACATGCTCGCTGCTCCAAGGCTCCCTCTCTCCTCCAGATCCAATACAAAATACCTACGATCCAAGTTTGAGGCCGATCCAACAGTCGGATTGGGAGATATGAATTTTCAAAGTTTCCGAGGTCATGAACCGTCAACATCCGGGTGATCATGGGTGATAGCTCCATTCCTTAGCCTGAGAAAAGAAAAAATCAAGAGGTCTAGGGTCAAGACCTCATGGGAGAAATATCCAAAAAGGTCCTAGATTCTTAGGTTGCCTTGTCAGAGTAAACTGAATAGGAAAAATGCACCTATCATTACTTTTTAGGTGATGGGAGATCCTCGTGTACTAGTCATGGACACATGGCAATTCTCCATGGATTTGTGGATTATTTGACCACAAGGAGTGTGCCATGATAGCATTTTCTAGCTCTCTACGTTGTGTGTGAGTCGTGAATCTGATAGGTAGGCTGATTTCCTCTCTTGTGTGACATTGTCGACTCTAGTGTGTGAGCCTTAGTCTCAATGGCTAAGTGTTGTGGCTTGTAAGAGGGCTGACTTGTCCAAGCTCTAACTCTATATGTAGTCCATCATTTTGAGTGATTTAATAACCATTCTTCAACACATGTGATATCCTTCCATACCCACATATTTGCTGCTCCAAGGCTGCCGCTCTCCTCTAGTTCCAACACCACCTACAAGGGAAGACTGTTGACAATGCCATATTCTACATCCATGCCCCTGGATGCATTCATAAATACCTTCGTCGTTGTCTGGATCCTGTGTTTCAAGCCCACGGCTTACAAGACGTAACGTGTCACTATGGTGTGAGTCACCCTAAGCTCAATGATTTCTAGGAACGTCTTGCTACATATCCACACAAAACAAGTGGTCACTTCATGATGAGGAACTTGCGTTTGTGGTGGTTCAGGGGAATTGGTTGCCTTCTCCACGTGTCGGGTTCTGCCTGGATCGCCACCCTGCTCAATCCATCATGTGGAGCTTGAGTTCTACTGAGGCAAATCCCTGCTGGCCGAAGCTTCTCGGCATACTCCTGCATGACCAGAGTTATACGCGGGAGGTAGATGTGATTATGTCGTAAATATTCTGCAAGGGATGTCTCTTAGAAGGGGTAGTTGAAGGAAGCCAAGGCATCTCCCAGAGGCTTGGTCTGTGCCGATGATACCAAGGTCACCTTCTGGCGAAGCAGAGATGTGGTACCCTTTGAGGTACGCACGGGTGGTGCGGTTGAAGACTTTAGAGGTATCGCTTGAATCTGACCGGGTAGGTGAATCGAGTGTACTTCGACACATGTTTGTAGGTCTTCTGTAGCCCGCTCTTATTGTTCCTTGTATTTGTGCATACACTCATATATTTCTGTGATTGACCAGCCTTCCAGGTCTTGTTCTTGTACGACTGTGACCAGTTCCTATCTACAACCATCGGAGGAGTCCTCGTGGTTTGTTCTTTGGAGCGGGGAAGACCTAGTTTCACATTTCGTGCAGGCATATCAGAGGTAGATGGTTGAGTAGGAGCTCGAGTCTCTCCTGTCTCCCTCTGTTGCACATATAATTTTCATTGTGCCGGCCCATTGTTTGTCTGACCAGAGGGACGGGTGGTGATGTCTGGGCCAATCGCTTGCCGCACAGTAGTAAGTCTTGATCCACGTCCCTAGTATTGTCCCCTTTGCGGTGGTATGCCGGATATCGGACTGGGATTGGGATATTCATGGTGCCGATGGGTGAATTCCCCGCATCCATAGTAACTCCTAGGTTGGTAGTTATGAGGGTTCATTGGGTTTGATGCTGAAGTTCCTTCAGGCATGCAAATGGTGGGTGCCACATGTTCCTTAGGAGTAGACATTTTTCGGGCTACACGTCGTTTGATTTCCCTTTGCTGATATTCTATTTCCTCCTTCAGCGCATCCAATGTGCTGAACTTTTGTATGTCCAACGTATTGGCAATCGCCGGGACAAGGGAATCACGATTGTATTCTTTGATCATACGCAAGGGTATGTCGGTGCATCACGTCAAAATCTTGGTAAACATGTCGTTGTGTATCTTGATATTCTCCCCGGCTTTCATGCGAATGGTCTGAATCTGGAGCTCTACTTCCTCCAAGCTCATGGGGACGTATTGTTTCCTGACCGTGTTCTCCAAATCATCAAAGTCAGCAAATGGACATTCCCTATGCTCTGCGGGGAACCACTCCAAAGCCTTCCTTTGCAGCGCTAGGTATACTACTGGGACAATGTAGACAAGAGATAACAGCCCATAGTCGAGACAGGTGCCTAACTTGGATGGCCACATAGCTGGAACCTCCTCAAGTTCACCCTTGAAGACGTCGAGCTTTGGGAGAGTATAAGAAGCCTTCACCGCTAGGTTCGAACTCAGTTCCTATGGAGGCACCACCTGTACCTTTACCCGAGGTGGGACTCCCGGGTGTGGTCGATGCGCCTGTACCAGGCCAGTTTCCTTAGTACCAGCCGATGAAGCGATTCCCCTCCCCTTGGTTGAACACATCCTGCATGGATTCCTCCCAGTCCAGACCCCACGTGCTGTCTTGCTGAACTTGCTTGTACTCACACAGTGTACTGCTTGCCTCCATAAACCACTAATCCTTGTCCAGGTATAGTTAAACCACCAATCGTTTGTGGTCTCTGCTGGACTCTTCCTACCATGAGTGTGGCTGTCGCTTTGCTATCTTGATGATGAGATGACTATATTGTTGACTGATTAGGTGGTACAGTTTTGGTTGACAAAACCCCCGTTGGAATATGTGCCTCTCCCTAGGTTCGTGCTTGTCTGGCAGGTCCACCCGTGGATGAAGCATTACCCCCTCTAGAGCAGGGACTTCTCGGCGTCGTGATGCTCCCAAGACGGAGGGTATTTTGTTTGTTTTCTGCCGGTGTTGGAGTTGTTTCCCAGTATCTAGACGATGTGAAGTCATGATAGATGGGCTTTCCCACCGGATTTCCCTTGTCCGTTGCTCTACAATCTTTGAGTGATGCTGGAGGCACGATGGCGATACGCCACTGTCCAAGGCCGGCTGACGCGGTTGAACAATTGCGCAAGACGGGAATGGAAAGTTACAGGCTGATGCAAGACGTGTAAGGCCTACATCGAGGGGTGTTCCAGCGATGCATCTTCTTTCTTTGCCTGGTCATCTTGAACATCGTCCAGGTCTACATATTCCCTGTCATGTATAATAGAGGATGCAGGTGACAACACCTTTGGAGTACATAATTCAAGGCGCCACGGTGCATCCCGTACAAGTGTCATGTCCATTGCCTTGTAAACGGTTCTTCCATCTGGCATTTTGACCTCATCAAGGAGCACAGGCCCATCGTCCGCTACCAATTCCTGCTCTTTGTCAGACACGTAGCCTGCATAAGCTCATGCTGTCCGTCGTCGTGGTGTGTGTTGTCTTCCTCTGTATCTTCTTGTGTTGCATTGGCTAATCGTGCTTGTCGGAAAGCCTTCTACTCTCAAAATTCCTCAAGACGTTGTAGGTGGAATTCTTCTTCTTCTTCAGGGTCCATCTCGTCATCTTCATTATACAATTACGGGGACTGATCATCCACCGGGTCTCATTCAAATTTGGGAACTAGTCCTGAAGGATCTTTTGGGCTTCTCCTGTAGCGGCACGTGGAGCCAGCTCTCCTCATCTTATCTTTCGTGGAGGCATAAAGTTCTCCAAGACACGTCCTCAAGCCGCCAATGGTCTCGCTGAATAATTCATCGGCATAGTCGTGGTATCTGTGCACTTGTAAATTTACAGGAGGACTCCAGTATAGTCAGTAGAATCATTGTGATGGATGACGAGTCACCGCGCTAATTTCCCTCAGGTTGGGGAACTAACAGCTCCTTCCTTAGAGAACCGCCCTCCAGATCGTAGACTAATTTGAAGGTACCTGCCGTAGTCCTCATAGAAAACAAGTGAGTCCACGCTCACCGCACCATCTGAAGGTTGCGTGTTCGTTCTACGCTCACCACACCATTAACACTGTTACACCATTTTTGCCATTAGCCGGATTCGTCTTTAACTGCAAGCAGTGATAAACTCTCAGTTGTGGTATATGCCGCGCCATTCCCGCAACCCCGCTTCCCAACGTATTCTCGTTGACCAGAAGACTTCGCCTATTTCCATTTCCTAGATAATCGACAAATCATTCAACACACCATTATGGGGAATATTTTATACGTGCTCCTTTTCCTAGCTGACTCACAAATCGCCTACTCCACCCTCGACGAGTCCTTAGGTGACCACTACGATTACTCTAGCTACAATATTGATTGGTCTATAATCACTCACGGGCAATCATTTACAAGATGACACGATATGTACTAAGACTACTCCTCCCCATGGCACAAACGGGGCAATCTAATCAATTAGAATACTTTCATATGTATACACTATATCATCGACGGATGATATATGTATACATATATCATCCTTCGACTCCTCCAAATCCTGACCCCGGGGTCCTCTCTATCTTCCTCCTCCCGTTGATTGGTGAAATATCATTTATACCTTGTCTACCTAGACCAGACTTCTCGGACTTACTCAAAGGGGCCAGTGCATGCCTACTCCATCCTGTGCCTGTCTAAATATGAGCGATGGACAAGGAGTATATCAGGTCAACAAACTCTCCCTTGCACCTCTGTCCATTAGCTATGAGAACTCTCCTCTCTCTAGCAGTTTTAGCCTCAGCCTTTGTCTGCTGCGTTGACCATACCGATACCTCGAGTACCTGCATAGTGCAAATCACTGTCAAGCGCCTTTATCATGCAATCTGTGATAATCTTCCTGTTGGATCTGGATGAGAGAGCGAGCCTTGGAGCAGCGAGCATGTGTGATTGGAAGGGCATCACTTGTGCTGAAGAATGGTTGTTCAATCACTCAAAATGATGGAGTACATATAGAGCTAGAGCTTGGGCGAGTCAGCCCTCTCACAAGCCACACCACTTAGCCGTGGAGACTAAGGCTCACACACTAGAGTCCATAATCTCACACAAGGGAGGAAATGAGCCTAGCAATCAGGCTGACCACTCACACACGACCTAGAGAGCTAGAAAATTCTCTCATGGCACACTCCTAGTGGTCACATAACCCACAATCCCATGGAGAATCGCCATGTGTCCATGGCTAGCACACAAGGATCTCACCTCACCTAAAAAGTAAGGAGAGGTACCTTTATCCTAGTCAGCACACTNAAGGGCATCACTTGTGCTGAAGAATGGTTGTTCAATCACTCAAAATGATGGAGTACATATAGAGCTAGAGCTTGGGCGAGTCAGCCCTCTCACAAGCCACACCACTTAGCCGTGGAGACTAAGGCTCACACACTAGAGTCCATAATCTCACACAAGGGAGGAAATGAGCCTAGCAATCAGGCTGACCACTCACACACGACCTAGAGAGCTAGAAACTTCTCTCATGGCACACTCTTAGTGGTCACATAACCCACAATCCCATGGAGAATTGCCATGTGTCCATGGCTAGCACACAAGGATCTCACCTCACCTAAAAACTAAGGAGAGGTACTTTTTTCCTAGTCAGCACATTCTGACAAGGCAACCCAAGAATCTAAGACCTTTTTGGATATTTCTCCCATCAGGTCTTGACCGTGGATCTCTTGTTTTTTTTTCTTTTCTCACGTTAAGACATGGAGCCATCGCCCATCGTCACCTGGATATCGCCTGTCGATGATCCTGAATACTTAAAAAATTCATATCTCCCAATCCGACTGTTGGATCGGCCTCAAACTTGGACTGTACACATTTCGCCACCTGATCTTTCCAATGGTGAAGTCGGATTGACAATCGGAGTATGCATCTGGTACTTTCCTGGAACTTGCTCCTGTGGACCTAAAATTGAGCTAGATGGCTCCTTTCCCAACACTTCCTGGTCTCCACGTATGAGTAGAGGTACCTGATATTGATGTTCTTGATCTGCCAGGAGATGACATCATCCTATGCCATTTTCATGGCGCTCTTGTTGTCAAAGGGAACATCTCTTGCCTCGGTTTGTGGCACTTTCATCTCGGCAAGTAAACTGCGTAGTCACTGTGTCTCCTTGCATGCTTTTGATAGAGCGATGTATTCTACATCATTGGTAGAGAGGGAGACATAATCTTGCTTTCTGCTTGCCCAAGAGACCACACCACCGTTCTAGAGGCACACAAAGCACAAGGTGGACTTTTTGTCATGGATTCTTCCTCCCCTATCGGCATTTGTCTAGCACACCAGCCGCAACAGGTCAGATCCTTCTTGACGTCCATACACGAGTTCCATGTGTCGGGTCTTCTATAGATAGCTCATGATGCGCTTGACTGCTTGCAAGCACTGTGGCCCTGGATTGGCTACAAACGTGCTCATTTGTCCCATAGCATAGCAAATGTTAAGGCGTGTTCCGACCATGGCATACATGAGGCTACCAACAACATAGTGGTAGGGAACGTTCTCCATCTCATACCGTTTTGCTTCCATGCAAGGGCTCATGAAGAAGGAGAGCTTGATGTCTATGGTAATGGGTATGCTCATGGGCATGCTTCCTCCATATTGTAGCGCTTGAGGACCTCCATGATGTACCGGGTCTAGTTCAGCTCGATGGTACTTGCTGCTGAATTGCGGTAGATGGCTATCAGGAGATAGAACTGGAGCGGATCCATGTCTTTCATCTTCAGCTTGTTACTGAGATGTGTCTTCAGCTTGTTCAACAGTTCCACTGATGACGAGCAGATGATCAGGTCATCCTCGTACAATGCAAACAGCATCAAGCCTTGCTCATCATCCCGCATATAGACAATAGGGACATTTAGGTAGTGCGTGAAGGTGAGCTCGACGATGAAGCCGTCCATCTCCTTGAACCACATCTATGGAGCTTGTTTCAGCTCGTAGAGTACTTTGACCTGTTTACAAACCTTGCCCTCTGGAGTTTTCAGTTCCTCTGGCACTTCCATCAGCACTTCTTTGTCTAGCTTCTCGTAGTGGAAAGCTGTGTTGACATGCATCTGGTGGACCTTAAGATTCTTTGTAGAAGCGATGCCAAACATGGATTTGATGGAGGCAAAGGTGACGACGGGTGCAAAGGTCTCCTTGTACTCTTAGCCTGCATGCTAGGAAAACCCCTTTAACCACCACTCTCGCCTTGTACTTGTCGATAGTACCATCCTGCTTGAACTTTTTCTGGAGTACCCATTCTGACCCTACCACGTGCGCATTTAGGGGCTTGTCCACCAGCACCCACTTTGGGCCTGATTTGGGAACATGGAAATGGTCAAGCGACTCTCCCTTACTAAGCGTCCATTCATCAAACTCCACATCTCGGCTCCCAATGAGGTTTCCAACCGCTTGGTCCCACAGCCTGTAAGCCTTGTATGCGGAATCATATCGGACCATTCCACACGTACGAGTTCGTACATCTAGCTTACCACTTCCTTCTGCTGCTTGGACCTTTGTCCATGCATTACAGCCAAAGACCCTCAAGTGTGAGGTATCTGGCTTCTTTCCTGACCAAGCCTCCTGTGGCGTTCTGAGTTGCTTCTCTTGCTGCTTCTTACCACGCCTTACAAGCGCGACAGCCAGAGTGAGATTGACAAGGAAGTGTTGGAAAGGGAGCCATCCGGCTCAATTTCAGGTCCACAGGAGCAAGTTCCTGGAAAGTACCAGATTCCTGCTCCGATCGCCAATCCAACTTCACCATTGGAAAGATCATGTGGCAAAATGTCTACGGTCCAAGTTTGAGGCCGATCCAACGGTCGGATTGGGAGATATGAATTTTCAAAGTTTCGGGGGTCATGGACCGTCGATGTCTGGGTGGGCATGGGTGATGGCTCCATGCCTTAGCCTGAGAAAAGAAAAAGGCAAGAGGTCCAGGGTCAGGACCTGATGGGAGAAATATCCAAAAAGGTCCTTGGTCTTAGGATTGCCTTGTCAGAGTGTACTGACTAGGATAAAGGTACCTCTCCTTACTTTTTAGGTGAGGTGAGATCCTTGTGTGCTAGCCATGGACACATGGCGATTCTCCATGGGTTTGTGGGTTATGTGACCACTAGGAGTGTGCCATGAGAGCATTCTCTAGCTCTCTAGGTCGTGTGTGAGTGGTCAGCCTGATTGCTAGGCTGATTTCCTCCCTTGTGTGAGATTATGGATTCTAGTGTGTGAGCCTTAGCCTCCATGGCTAAGTGGTGTGGCTTGTGAGAGGGCTGACTTGCCCAAGCTCTAGCTCTATATGTACTCCATCATTTTGAGTGATTAAAAAACCATTCTTCAGCACAAAGGATGCCCTTCCAATCACACATGCTCGCTGCTCCAAGGCTCCCTCTCTCCTCCAGTTCCAACATTTGGTATCAGAGCCAAGTTCTGCCACTTTTAGCCAGCACAGGCCGTCACCTTGAGAGTGACGGGTCGGGGTAAAACCTTCACCAAAAATGACGATCGACCATTGGATCTTGCAGTTCAGAAGACAAGCTTTCCAAAGAGCCCAAGATCGCGAAGATCCAACGGTCGGATTGAGAGTTATGCTCAAAACGAGGTCGGCCAGGGAATTAGCCCTGGCCGACTTCGTTTTGAGCATAACTCTCAATCCGATCGTTGGCTCTTCGCGATCTTGGGCTTGTTGGAAAGCTTGTCTTCTGAACTTGAAGATACAATGGTGGATCGTCAACTTTGGTGAAGGTTTTACCCCAACCCGTCACTTTCAAGGTGACGGCCTGTGCTGGCTAAAAGTGGCAGAACTTGGCTCTGATACCAAATGTTGGAACTGGAGGAGAGAGGGAGCCTTGGAGCAGCGAGCATGTGTGATTGGAAGGGCATCACTTGTGCTGAAGAATGGTTTTTTAATCACTCAAAATGATGGAGTACATATAGAGCTAGAGCTTGGGCAAGTCAGCCCTCTCACAAGCCACACCACTTAGCCATGGAGGCTAAGGCTCACACACTAGAATCCATAATCTCACACAAGGGAGGAAATCAGCCTAGCAATCAGGCTGACCACTCACACACGACCTAGAGAGCTAGAGAATGCTCTCATGGCACACTCCTAGTGGTCACATAACCCACAAACCCATGGAGAATCGCCATGTGTCCATGGCTAGCACACAAGGATCTCACCTCACCTAAAAAGTAAGGAGAGGTACCTTTATCCTAGTCAGCACACTCTGACAAGGCAATCCTAAGACCAAGGACCTTTTTGGATATTTCTCCCATCAGGTCTTGACCCTGGACCTCTTGCCTTTTTCTTTTCTCAGGCTAAGGCATGGAGCCATCACNCCACAGGAGCAAGTTCCAGGAAAGTACCAGATGCCTGCTCCGATCGCCAATCCGACTTCACCATTGGAAAGATCATGTGGCAAAATGTCTACGGTCCAAGTTTGAGGCCGATCCAACGGTCGGATTGGGAGATATGAATTTTCGAAGTTTCGGGGGTCATGGACCGTCGATGTCTGGGTGGGCATGGGTGATGGCTCCATGCCTTAGCCTGAGAAAAGAAAAAGGCAAGAGGTCCAGGGTCAAGACCTGATGGGAGAAATATCCAAAAAGGTCCTTGGTCTTAGGATTGCCTTGTCAGAGTGTGCTGACTAGGATAAAGGTACCTCTCCTTACTTTTTAGGTGAGGTGAGATCCTTGTGTGCTAGCCATGGACACATGGCGATTCTCCATGGGTTTGTGGATTATGTGACTATTAGGAGTGTGCCATGAGAGCATTCTCTAGCTCTCTAGGTCGTGTGTGAGTGGTCAGCCTGATTGCTAGGCTGATTTCCTCCCTTGTGTGAGATTATGGATTCTAGTGTGTGAGCCTTAGCCTCCATGGCTAAGTGGTGTGGCTTGTGAGAGGGCTGACTTGCCCAAGCTCTAGCTCTATATGTACTCCATCATTTTGAGTGATTGAACAACCATTCTTCAGCACAAGTGATGCCCTTCCAATCACACATGCTCGCTGCTCCAAGGCTCCCTCTCTCCTCCATTTCCAACATTTGGTATCAGAGCCAAGTTCTGCCACTTTTAGCCAGCACAGGCCGTCACTTTGAGAGTGACGGGTTGGGGTGAAACCTTCACCAAATTTGACNTGGAGGAGAGAGGGAGCCTTGGAGCAGCGAGCATGTGTGATTGGAAGGGCATCACTTGTGCTGAAGAATGGTTGTTCAATCACTCAAAATGATGGAGTACATATAGAGCTAGAGCTTGGGCAAGTCAGCCCTCTCACAAGCCACACCACTTAGCCATGGAGGCTAAGGCTCACACACTAGAATCCATAATCTCACACAAGGGAGGAAATCAGCCTAGCAATCAGGCTGACCACTCACACATGACCTAGAGAGCTAGAGAATACTCTCATGGCATACTCCTAGTGGTCACATAACCCACAAACCCATGGAGAATTGCCATGTATCCATGGCTAGCACACAAGGATCTCACCTCACCTAAAAAGTAAGGAGAGGTACCTTTATCCTAGTCAGCTCACTCTGACAAGGCAATCCTAAGACCAAGGACCTTTTTGGATATTTCTCCCATCAGGTCTTGACCCTGGACCTTTTGCCTTTTTCTTTTTTCAGGCTAAGGCATGGAGCCATCGCCCATGGTCATCCGGATATCGACGGTCGATGACCCCGGAAACTACGCAAATTCATATCTCCCAATCCGACCGTTGGATCGGCCGCAAACTTGGACCGTAGACATTTTGCCACCTGATCTTTCCAATGGTGAAGTCGGATGGACGATCGGAGCAAACATCTGGTACTTTCCTCGAACTTGCTCCTGTGGACCTGAAATTGAGCCGGATGGCTCCTTTCCCAACACAAAGAGCATGCTTCGTGTCATGCCAAGGATAGTCTGGTTTATGCGTTTGGCAATGCCATAACTTTAGGGGTGTGAGGAGTGGTGATCGGGTGGTTATCACCGTATTGACTTAACTAGCTTTTGCACACCTCGTATTCACCATTGTTGTCCACGTGCCGTGTCTTGACCTTCTTGCTTGTCTGCCGCTCTATCATCGCGAGAAACTCTTGCAGGTTCTCTTTGACCTCTCCGTTTGTCTTAAGGAACTATATCCACATCTTGGGACTTTGGTCATTGATGAAGGTCTAGAAATACTTACTGCCGCTGTTCTAAGGGGTGCGGAATGCTTTGCAGATATCATAATGAATCAGGTCCAAGATTGCTACTACACGCCCATTACGCTCAAAGGGCTTTTTCTTTGCCTTGCCTTGTAGGCATGGCAGAAACAGCTTTTTGCACTTTCCCTCATCCTTGGCCTTTAATCCCTCCATCTCATGAACCACTTTGTACTGATGTATAGCTTGTAGTGTGTTGTCGGCGACATGGCTAAAAAACCTGTACCTCAGCTCTGCATCTTTGTTGTGGAGTAAGCCACCATGGTGATGGCTTGTGGTGCAACATCAGGCTTTGAAAACTTGGGCTCTTCAACCGCCGCATATCCATCATTTGTACTCTTAAGGGGTTTGGTCTGCAGCAGTTTGAGCCCATCAATTCTTGGAATCTATGCGACAAGACTCTTCTTGGGATAGGAGATCTTGATGTCCTTGTTTTTTACAATAACGGCCTCAATCTTTGTGAAGATGACCATCATATCCTGGTCTGTGATTTTAGACACTGACAAGAGGTTTGCCGTAAAAAACGGCATGTACACGAAGTTCTCGAGCTTCAAGTCTTTTTGAGCTCCATTCACACTGATTCTCATCAACTCACATCCCTTGTCTTCCGCATGGACAAAGGAGCCGTTCGCACACCTGAAGCGACCTTTAGTTTCCCCAATGGAGATGAATCCATACTTCTTCCTGGAAGAGTGGTGGTTCGTGCCAGAGGTGAAACCCTTGGGGTATACCTTGAGTAGTGCCGTTCCCTTGATATACGGCACGCTCTCGGCCATCATGTTCGTCTACTCCTTCTTGTTGGATCTAGAGGAGAAAGGGAGCCTTGGAACAGCGAGCATATGTGATTGGAAGGACATCACTTGTGCTAAAGACTGGTTCTTCAATCACTCAAAATGATCAAGTACATATAGAGCTAGAGCTTGGGCAAGTCAGCCCTCTCGCAAGCCACACCTCTTAGCCGTGGAGGCTAAGGCTCACATAGTAGAGTCCATAATCGCACACTAGGGAGGAAATCAGCCTAGCAATCAGGCTGACCACTCATACACGACCTAGAGAGCTAGAAAATGCTCTCATGGCACACCCCTGGTGGTCACATAACCCACAATCCCATGGAGAATCGCCATGTGTGCATGGATAGCACACAAGGATCTCACCTCACCTAAAAAGTGAGAGGTACCTTTATCATAGTCAGCACACTCTTACAAGACAATCCTAAGACCAAGGACCTTTTTGGATATTTCTGCCATCAGGTCTTGACCCTGGACCTGTTGCCTTTTTCTTTTCTCAAGCTTAGGCATGGAGCCATCGCCCATGGTCACCCAGATATCGGTGCTCGATGACCCTAAAAACTTTGAAAATTCATATCTCCCAATCCCACCGTTGGATCGACCTCAAACCTGGACCGTGGACATTTTGCCACCTTATCTTTCCAATGAAGAAGTTGGATTGACAATCGGGATAGGCATCTGGTACTTTCCTGAAACTTGTTGCTATAGACCTGAAATTGAACTAAATGGCTCATTTTCCAACAATCTGCCACTTTGCCGTAGTTAGAGGGGGCTGAGTCCACATGCCTTCATGCAGAACTGCTGCTTCTCATGGGTCACTGGCTTGGTGTAGAAGTCAGCGACCTGCTTGCTGGTTGGAGTAAACTCCAGCTTGATAGCACCCTCCTCCACCATATGGTGCGATGTCAATGTGCTTGGTGCGTGCATGGTGCTCGGGATTCTTGGCGAGTACGATTGTGCTCTGGTTATCGACGAATACAGGAAATGGAACTGTTGCATTCCAACTCATCTCTGCCATGAGACGCTGAAGCCAAACTGCTTCCTTGGCTCCAAAGCTGAGAGAGACGTACTTAGCTTGTGTACTTGAGGTGGCCACGACCACCTGCCGCTTTCTGCACCAGCTGATAGCCCCACCATTAATGAGGAACATATGTCCAGAGATGGACTTATGGTCCTCAAGATTTGAAGCCCAATCTGCATCTGTGTAGCCGATGATGTTGTTCTCATTGCTTTTGTAGGTGATGCCGTTGATGATGGTTCCAGCAAGGTAGCGGAAGATCCGCTTCACTGCCTTCTGGTGCTCAGGTCCGGGATTTGCCATGTGCTGGCTCACAGCGCTAACAGCCTACGCAAGGTCTGGCCTGGTTACCACCATCAGGTACATGAGACTGCCGACGGCGCTCGGATACTTTTGCCGCTCAGCTGCATTTGCTTCTATACTGAAGCTCACGAGGTACTGCCGTGTCTCCAACGACGTGCCGATGTGTTTGGCCTCTGCCATGCTAAACCGCTAAAGGACGTCCTTGATGTAGCGACTCTGCTGTAGCGACAGAGCGTGATTTGCGGTCATGTGTGATCTAGATGCCAAGGAAATATGACGCCTTCCGAAGATCAGACATCTGGAAGCGCTCGTGCATGGCCTTTTTGAACTCCTGCAGTGCAGACATGCTGTTTAAAAGGAGGAGCATGTCATCCACATAGACGATGATGATGAACACCTCATGACCATGCTGCCAGCGATAGACGGTGTAGTCACACTCACTGCGCTCAAACCCCATGCACTGGAACGCCGCATCCAACTTTTGGTTCCAAGTATACGACGCTTGCTTGAGGCCGTAGAGTGACTTCTGCCGCTTGCAAACCAGGTGCTCGTGGCCATCCATGACAAACCCCTCCGGCTGCTCCATGTAGATCTCCTCCTCTAAGTCACCATTCAAGAATGCCCTCTTGACATCAATGTCTTGAAGCTCAAAGTCCTCAGCTGCTGCATAAGAGAGGAGCGTGCGCACAGAGGGAATCTTTGCAACATGGAGTCCCCTCAGTAAGAGGAGGATGAAGCGCGTCTCTTCCATAGGGTTGCCGGCCGCTCTCAACTGCTTCGCCAGCTCCTTTGCCCTGTCCAGATACGCCTCCATCCCTTCACCACCCTGCATTTTCAACGCCATCATCTTCTCCTCCAAAAGCATGAGGAATGCAGGATCCTCGCTCTCATACTTCTTGCACAACGTGTTCCACCCCTCTTTTGCAGTAGCCTTGTCACTCACGTATTGAAGATGCGTGTTGGNAAGAGGAGGATGAAGCGCGTCTCTTCCATAGGGTTGCCGGCCGCTCTCAACTGCTTCGCCAGCTCCTTTGCCCTGTCCAGATACGCCTCCATCCCTTCACCACCCTGCATTTTCAACGCCATCATCTTCTCCTCCAAAAGCATGAGGAATGCAGGATCCTCGCTCTCATACTTCTTGCACAACGTGTTCCACCCCTCTTTTGCAGTAGCCTTGTCACTCACGTATTGAAGATGCGTGTTGGAGATGGTGTTGATAAGTAGCCTGTAGGCCTACCTGTCCTTCTTCTTCCACTCCTCATATGCCGCTGCTGCAGTTGCAGATGAATTTGCATCTGCTGTACCTTTCTGCGGCGTCTTCCCTGCCACCACCTCTGCTGCATTGATGCCTTTTTCCTGTGGAGGCGGAGCGCGCTCGTCGCCGCTCACCACCTCCAACAAGCCCCTCTTCTCCAAAAGGAGGCGGGTACGGATCTTCCAAAACGTAAAGTTGGCGCTTCCTTCAAGCCTCTCCAAGGGCTGCGCTGCTGTTACCATGCCTGCTGCTGCTATTTTGAGCCTTGGTGATGCTCAGCGCTGCCCTTGAGTGGCGGCGCTAACCCTGCTTCTACTGCTGGTTTAGCCAGAAATCTGTTTGACAGAAAATGGACTGTAGAGGCCAGCAGACTGAAAATTTTGAAAACGGAGCCCACCAATGGAAAATTCAGCTCAACACCTTTCAAATCGACCCATAAAACAGGGTCATCAACAGGGGATTTTGAAAGATATGCCCTCTTGAAAACTGGGTATGCTTCTGCTCCTACTCCAACTCAGACCAGCCAGCTTGTAAACAGCGTTTCTCCAAAACGTACCAATGGAAAGCAAATATTTTTGCACCAATGGAAAGCTCAAGAACAATACTATAATTCGAATGTGCCAATTTTTAAATTTGATAAAGAAACGAGAGAGTTATGGTCATCACAAGGCGACAGTCTTACTCAAACAAAAGAGTGTAGCCCTGGCCGACCTCGTTTTGAGCATAACTCTCAATCCGACCGTTGGAATGTCGCGATCTTGAGCTCGTTGCAACGCTTGTCTTTTTAACTTGAAGATCCAGTGGTTGATTGTTAAATCTGGTGAAGGTTTTGTTCCAAACCCGTCACTCTCAAAGTGGGCCTCTTCTGGCTCAAAGTGGCAGAACTTGGCTCTGATACCAAATGTTGGATCTGGAGGACAGAGGGAGCCTTGGAGCAGCGAGCATGTGTGATTGGAAGGGCATCACTTGTGCTGAAGAATGGTTATTCAATCACTCAAAATGATGGAGTACATATAGAGCTAGAGCTTGGGCAAGTCAGGCCTCTCACAAGCCACACCACTTAGTCATGGAGGCTAAGGCTCACAATCTAGAGTCCATAATTTCACACAAGGGAGGAAATCAGCCTAGCAATCAGGCTGACCACTCACACACGACCTAGAGAGCTAGAGAATACTCTCATGGCACACTCCTAGTGGTCACATAACCCACAAACCCATGGAGAATTGCCATGTGTCCATGGCTAGCACACAAGGATCTCACCTCACCTAAAAAGTAAGGAGAGGTACCTTTATCCTAGTCAGCACACTCTTACAAGGCAATCCTAAAACCAAGGACCTTTTTGGATATTTCTCCCATCAGGTCTTGACCCTGGAACTCTTGCCTTTTTCTTTTTTCAGGCTAAGGCATGGAGCCATCGCCCATAATCACCCGGATATCGACGGTCGATGACCCTGGAAACTACGAAAATTCATATCTCCCAATCCGACCGTTGGATCGGCCGCAAACTTGGAACGTAGACATTTTGCCACCTGATATTTCCAATGGTGAAATTGGATCGACAATCGGATCAGGCATCTGGTACTTTCCTGGAACTTGCTCCTCTGGACCTGAAACTGAGCCGGATGGCTCCTTTCCCAACAATCTCCCACTTTGCCGTAGTCAGAGTGAGCTGAGTCCACATGCCTTCATGCAGAAATGCTGCTTCTGACGGGTCACTGGCATGGTACAAAAATCACCGACCTGCTTGCTGGTTGAAGTAAAATCCAGCTTGATAGCACCCTCCGGCACCATGTGCCTGATGAAATGATATGCGATGTCAATGTGCTTGGTGCGTGCATGGTGCTCAGGATTCTTGCCGAGTGCGATTGCGCTCTGGTTGTCGACGCGCACAGGAACTAGAACTGCTGCACTCCCACTCATCTCTGCCATGTGACGTTGGAGCCAAACTGCTTCCTTGGCTCCAAAGCTGAGAGATACTCAGCTTCTGTACTCGAGGTGGCCACGACCACCTGCCGGTTGCTGCACCAGCTAATGGCTCCACCATTCATGAGGAACACATGTCCAGAGATGGACTTGCGGTCCTCAGGGTTTGAATCCCAATCTGCGTCTGAGTAGCCGATGATGCTGTTGTCATTGTCGTTGTAGGTGATGCCGATGTTGATGGTTCCAGCAAGGTAGCGGAAGATCCGATTCATTGCCTTCTGGTGCTCCGGTCCGGGATTAGCCATGTGCTGCCTCAGAGCGCTCACAACCTGTGCGAGGTCCGGCCTGGTTGCCACCATCAGGTACATGAGACTGCCGACGACGCTCTAGTACTTCTGCCGCTCAGCTGCATTTGCTTCTCCATTGAAGCTCACCAGGTACTGCCACGTCTCCAGTGGCGTGCCAATGGGTTTTGCTTCTACCATGCCAAACCGCTGCAAAACATGAGAGAGAGCGTGAGTTGCGGTCACGCGTGATCTAGATACCAAGGAAGTATGATGCCTCCCCGAGATCAGACATCTGGAACGCTCCTGCATGGCTTCCTTGAACTCCTGCAGTGCAGACATGCTATTGGAAAGGAGGAGCATGTCATCCACATAGACAATGATGATGAGCATCTCATGCTCATGCTGCCAGTGATATACGCTGTAGTCACACTCGCTGCGCTCAAACCCCATGCACTGCAACGCTGCATCCAACTTCTGGTTCCAAGCACGCGATGCTTGCTTCAGGCCGTACAGCGACTTATGCAGCTTGCAGACCAGGTGCTCCTGGCCATCCATGACGAACCCCTCCGGCTGCTCCATGTAGATCTCCTCTTCCAAGTCACCATTCAAGAATGCCGTCTTGACATCCATGTGATGAACCTCAAAATCCTCAGCTGCTGCATAAGAGAGGAGTGTGCGCATAGAGGCAAACTTTGCAACAGGGGCAAAAGTTTCTGTGTAGTCGATGCCCTCCTGCTGCGAGTAGCCCTTGGCGACCAGCCTCGCCTTGTTATTTTCCAAGTTACCATCTGCTCCCCGCTTCTTCTTGAAGACTCAGTTGCACTTGATCACCTTACGTCATGGTGGAGGCTCAGTCAGCTCCCATGTGCCGTTGTCCAGCTGCAATTGTATCTCCTGCTGCACGGCTTGCGCCCAATCTGCTGCATCCGGTGCAGCCATGACCTCCTTGTATGATGTTGACTCATCTGAATCTGCTGCAACTACGACGTTCATCTGTTCTGGTTTCTGCAGCATCCCGAAATGGCCACGCTCACCAGGCTTGTAACGCACCCTAAGAGGGTATCTGCGACCTGGTACTGGAGCGTTATGTAGGAAAGGGAGCCATCCGGCTCAATTTCGGGTCCACAGGAGCAAGTTCCACGAAAGTACCAGATGCCTGCTCCGGCTCAGTTTCGGGTCCACAAGAGCAAGTTCCAGGAAGCTACCAGATGCCTACTCCGATCGTCGATCCGACTTCACCATTGGAAAGATCAGGTGGCAAATTGTCTACGGTCCAAGTTTCAGCCC
>SZWC01018309.1:0-27760 GCA_023375785.1 Penium margaritaceum
CACAGGACTGCGCGTTGTCTTCGATGATGACTATGGCTACATCCTCAACAAGGAAACAGGAGAGGAGTTGGCCAAGTCGGTGAAGGAGGGCGATATGTACCGCCTGCTGGGGGCGACCAAGATCCCGCGTGAGCAAAGTCTTGCAGCAGTGGTATAGGCGACAGATGGTGAGATCTGGAATGCGCGCTACGGCCACATCGGCATGCGCGCCTTGCAGCAGCTTAAAGCAAAGCAGATGGTGCGTGACCTGCCTACCATCTCTAACTTTGAGCAACAGTTATGCATCGGATGTTTGGAGGGGAAGCTGTTGGAACTTGAGGAGAGAGGGAGCCTTGGAGCAGCGAGCATGTGTGATTGAAAGGGCATCACTTGTGCTGAAGAATGGTTGTTCAATCACTCAAAATGGTGGAGTACATATAGAGCTAGAGCTTGGGCAAATCAGCCCTCTCACAAGCCACACCACTTAGCCATGGAGGCTAAGGCTCACACACTAGAGTCCATAATCTCACACAAGGGAGGAAATCAGCCTAGCAATCAGACTGACCACTCACACACGACCTAGNATTTCCTGACCTTCATTGATGATTTCAGCCGTTACACTGCTGTGTACTTCCTTCCTTCCAAGGACCAGTGCTTTGACAGGTTCAAGGAGTTCAAGGCCATGGTGGAGAACCAGACTGGCAAGAAGATCAAGGCGCTGCGCAGCGATCGCGGTGGAGAGTACCTGAGCAAGGAGTTCCAGGACTACCTCGTAGCATATGGCATCAAGGCGCAGCGTACCGCGCCATACTCGCCGCAGCAGAATGGTGTAGCAGAACGTGCCAACCGCACCAACTTTGAGTCGGCGTGCTCCATGCTGCACGCGGCGTGGCTGACCTATGACTTCTGGGCCGAAGCCGTGAGCACTGCGGTCTACATCAAGAATTGCAGTCCCACCAAGGCGCTGGAGCAGATGACACCGTACGAGGCAGTGGGAGCAGAAATCCTTCCTGACCCAGTCTCTCCCGATCCTTCCTCTACTGTGATAGTGGGAGAATCACTGTACTCTCCCATGTCTGATGCAGCAGATACAGCAGCCTCATCGGCAGAAGCAGAGGAGGGAGATGCAGCACCACCAGCAGCAGCAGCTGTGCCAGTAGCACCGCGCCAGCCGCCCGCTAACGCTCCAGCACCAGGTCGCAGGTACCCTCTAAGGGTGCGTTACAAGCCTGGTGAGCGCGGCCATTTCTGGATGCTGCACAAACTAGAACAGATGAACGTCGCAGTTGCAGCAGATTCAGATGAGCCAACGTCATACAAGGAGGCCATGGCTGCACCAGATGTAGCAGATTGGGCGCAAGCCGTGCAGCAGGAGATTCAGTCGCAGCTGGACAATGGCACGTGGGAGCTGACTGAGCGTCCACCTGGACGCAAGGTGATCAAGTGCAAGTGGGTGTTCAAGAAGAAACGGGGAGCAGATGGCAATCTGGAAAAGTACAAGGCAAGGCTGGTCGCCAAGGGCTACTCGCAGCAGGAGGGCATTGACTANTGCCCCTGTTGCAAAGTTTGCCTCTGTGCGTACGCTCCTCTCTTATGCAGCAGCTGAGGACTTTGAGGTTCACCACATGGATGTCAAGACGGCATTCTTGAATGGTGACTTGGAGGAGGAGATCTACATGGAGCAGCCGGAGGGGTTCGTCATGGATGGCCAGGAGCACCTGGTTTGCAAGCTGCAAAAGTCGCTGTACAACCTCAAGCAAGCGTCGCGTGCTTGGAACCAGAAGATGGATGCGGCGCTACAGTGCATGGGGTTTGAGCGCAGTGAGTGTGACTACAGCGTGTATCGCTGGCAGCATGAGCATGAGATCCTCATCATCATTGTCTATGTGGATGACATGCTCCTCCTTTCCAACAGCATGTCTGCTCTGCAGGAGTTCAAGGAGGCCATGCAGGAGCGCTTCCAGATGTCTGATCTCAGGGAGGCGTCATACTTCCTCGGTATCCAGATCACGCGTGACCGCAAATCACGCTCTCTCTCGCTGCAGCAGAGTCGCTACATCAAGGACGTCCTACAGCGGTTCGGCATGGCAGAGGCCAAACCCATCGGCACGCCGCTAGAGACGCGGTAGTACCTCGTGAGCTTCAGTGGAGAAGCAGATGCAGCTGAGCGGCAGAAGTACCAGAGCGCCGTCGGCAGACTCATGTATCTGATGGTGGCAACCAGGCCGGACCTCGCACAGGCTGTGAGCGCTGTGAGCCAACACATGGCTAACCCGGGCCCTGAGTACCAGAAGGCAGTGAAGCGGATCTTCCGCTACCTTGCTGGAACCGCCAACATCGGCATCACCTACAACGGCAACGACAACAGCATCATCGGCTACACAGACGCAGATTGGGCTTCAAACCCTGAGACTCGCAAATCCATCTCTGGACATGTGTTTCTCATGAATGGAGGTGCCATCAGCTGGTGCAGCAAGCGGCAGGTGGTCGTGGCCACCTCAAGCACAGAAGCTGAGTACGTCTCTCTCAGCTTTGGAGCCAAGGAAGCAGTTTGGCTTCAGCGTCTCATGGCGGAGATGAGTGCGAGTGCAGCAGTTCCTGTTCCTATGCGCGTCGACAACCAGAGCGCTATTGCACTCGCCNCAACGTCTCATGGCAGAGATGAGTGGGAGTGCAGCAGTTCCAGTTCCTGTGCGCGTCGACAACCAGAGCGCAATCGCACTCGCCAAGAATCCTGAGCACAATGCACGCACCAAGCACATTGACATGGCATATCACTTCATCAGGCACATGGTGCAGGAGGGTGCTATCAAGCTGGAGTTTACTCCAACGAGCAAGCAGGTTGCTGATTTCTGCACCAAGCCAGTGACCCGTGAGAAGCAGCAGTTTTGCATGAAGGCATGTGGACTCAGCCCACTCTGACTGCGGCAACGTGGGAGATTGTTGGAAAGGGAGCCATCCGGCTCAATTTCAGGTCCACAGGAGCAAGTTCCACGAAAGGACCAGATGCCTGCTCCGATTGCCGATCCGACTTCACCATTGGAAAGATCATGTGGCAAAATGTCTACGGTCCAAGTTTGAGGCCGATCCAACGGTCGGATTGGGAGATATGAATTTTCGAAGTTTCGGGGGTCATGGACCGTCGATGTCTGGGTGGGCATGGGTGATGGCTCCATGCCTTAGCCTGAGAAAAGAAAAAGGCAAGAGGTCCAGGGTCAAGACCTGATGGGAGAAATATCCAAAAGGGTCCTTGGTCTTAGGATTGCCTTGTCAGAGTGTACTGACTAGGATAAAGGTACCTCTCCTTACTTTTTAGGTGAGGTGAGATCCTTGTGTGCTAGCCATGGACACATGGCGATTCTCCATGGGTTTGTGGGTTATGTGACCACTAGGAGTGTGCCGTGAGAGCATTCTCTAGCTCTCTAGGTCGTGTGTGGGTGGTCAGCCTGATTGCTAGGCTGATTTCCTCCCTTGTGTGAGATTATGGATTCTAGTGTGTGAGCCTTAGCCTCCATGGCTAAGTGGTGTGGCTTGTGAGAGGGCTGACTTGCCCAAGCTCTAGCTCTATATGTACTCCATCATTTTGAGTGATTCAACAACCATTCTTCAGCACAACTGATGCCCTTTCAGTCCCACATGCTCGCTGCTCCAAGACTCCCTCTCTCCTCCAGTTCCAACAGAGATGAGTGGGAGTGCAGCAGTTCTAGTTTTTGTGCGCGTCGAGAACCAGAGCGCAATCGCACTCGCCAAGAATCCTGAGCACCATGCACGCATCAAGCACATTGACATTGCATATCACTTCATCAGGCATATAGTGCAGGAGGGTGCTATCAAGTTGGAGTTTACTCGAACCAGCAAGTAGGTCGCTGATTTCTGCACCAAGCCAGCGACCCGTGAGAAGCAGCAGTTTTGCATGAAGGCATGTGGACTCAGCCCACTCTAACTACGGCAAAATTGGAGATTGTTGGAAAAGGAGCCATCCCGCTTTGTTTCAAGTCCCCAAGAGCAAGTTCCAGGAAAGTACCAGATGCATGCTCCGATCGTCAATCCGACTTCACCATGGAAAAGACCAGGTGCCAAAATGTCTACGGTCCAAGTTTGAGGCCGATCCAACGGTCGGATTATGAGATATGAATTTGCGAAGTTTCGGGGGTCATAGACCGTCGATGTCTGGGTGGGCATGGGTGATGGCTCCATGCCTTAGCCTGAGAAAAGAAAAAGGCAAGAGATCTAGGGTCAAGCCCTGATGGGAAAAATATCCAAAAAGGTCCTTGGTCTTAAGATTGCCTTGTCAGAGTGTGCTGACTAGGATAAAGGTACCTCTCCTTTCTTTTTAGGTGTGGTGAGATCCTTATATGCTAGCCATGGACACATGGCGATTCTCCTTGGGTTTATGGGTTATGTGACCACTAGGAGTGTACCATGAGAGCATTCTCTAGCTCTCTAGGTCGTGTGTGAGTGGTCAGCCTGATTACTAGGCTGATTTCCTCCCTTATGTGAGATTATGGACTCTAGTGTGTGAGCCTTAGCCTTCATGGCTAAGTGGTGTGGCTTGTGAGAGGGCTGACTTGCCCAAGCTCTAGTTCTATATGTACTCCATCATTTTGAGTGATTGAACAACCATTCTTCAGCACAAGTGATATCCATCCAATCACACATGCTCGCTACTCCAAGGCTCCCTCTCTCCTCCAGATCCAACAGCTGCAAGCGACAGGTGGTCGTGGCCACCTTAAGCACGGAAGCTGAGTACGTCTCTCTCAGCTTTTGAGCAAAGGAAGCAGTTTGGCTTCAACATCTCATGGTCGAGATGAGTGGGAGTGCAGCAGTTCCAGTTCCAGTGCGTGTCGACAACCAGAGCGCAATCGCACTCGCCAAGAATCCTGAGCACCATGCACGCACCAAGCACATAGACATCTCATGTCACTTCATCAGGCACTTGGTGTAGGACAGTGCTATCAAGCTGGAGTTTACTCCAACCAGCAAGCAGGTCGCTAATTTCTACACCAAGCCCGTGAGTCGTGAGAAGCAACATTTCTACATGAAGGCATGTGGACTCAGCCCACTGTGACAGCGGCAAAGTGGGAGGTTCTTGGAAAAGGAGCCATCCGGCTCAGTTTCAGGTCCACAGGAGCAAGTTCGAGGAAAGTACAAGATGTCGTCTCCGATTGCCAATCCTACTTCAGCATTAGAAAGATCAGGTGGCAAAATGTCTACGGTCCAAGTTTGATGCTGATCCAACGGTCGGATTGGGAGATGTGAATTTTCAAACTTTTCGGGGTTATCGATCGCCGATATCCGGGTGACCATGAGCGATGGCTCCATGCCTTAGCCTGAGAAAAGAAAAACGCAAGAGGTCGAGGGTAAAGACCTGATGGAAGAAATATCCAAAAAGGTCCTAAATTCTTGGATTGCTTTGTCAGAGTGTGGAGACTAGGAAAAAGGTACCTCTCCTTACTTTTTAGGTGAGGTGAGATCCTTGTGTGCTAGCCATGGACACATGGTGATTCTCCATGGGATTGTGGGTTATGTGACCACTAGGAGTGTGCCATGAGAGCATTTCCTAGCTCTCTTGTGTGAGCTTATACACTCTAGTGTGTGAGCCTTATCTCCATGGCTAAGTGGTCTGGCTTGTAAGAGGGCTGATTTNTGGATTGCTTTGTCAGAGTGTGGAGACTAGGAAAAAGGTACCTCTCCTTACTTTTTAGGTGAGGTGAGATCCTTGTGTGCTAGCCATGGACACATGGTGATTCTCCATGGGATTGTGGGTTATGTGACCACTAGGAGTGTGCCATGAGAGCATTTCCTAGCTCTCTTGTGTGAGCTTATACACTCTAGTGTGTGAGCCTTATCTCCATGGCTAAGTGGTCTGGCTTGTAAGAGGGCTGATTTGCCCAAGCTCTACATGTACTCCATCATTTTGAGTGATTCAACAACCATTCTTCAGCACAACTAATGTCCTTCTAGTCCCAAATGCTTGCTGCTCCAAAGCTCCCTCTCTCCTCCAGTTCCAACAAATGAACTGGGAAATCAACACCAACATGTAGGTCGTGATCCTCCTCATGGCACTACTTGAAAGCTCGGGTCCTCTTATCACTGTCTTTGGCAGTTGGAAGGAAGAGGGTTTGGCGTATGAGGTTGTGTCCGAGTACGTGCGCAACGAGGCCATGCAACGCAACGGTAGTGAGGTTTACATTTCAGCCTATGCTGCACAATATGGTGGTCGTGGCAACAACTCTTCTGGCGAGAGCAACAGCGAGAGCGGTGGCGGTGGAGGAAAAGGCAATACTAGGAGTGGAAAGAGTTCAAAGCGTCCTAACTTTGCCAAGCCTGGGTATCGGGCTCACGAGTGCAATGCTCCCAAGAAAGAAAACGGAGATCATCGTGGTAGGAATGAGGGCAAAGGAAAGGGTAAGAAGGAGTTGACAAACATGATGGTCGAGAGCATAGCGGGAACCAAGGAACGGAACCTGCTCAAGTGTGGAGCCTACGGGCTCAACTCTGGCACAAACCACCACTCTTCAAGGGAGAAGGATGTGATCATCTCCATCAGGAATACTCAACGTTGCTTCAGGTGTGCCAGCAATAGGCTTGTGCATGCGCAAGGCAAGGGAGATAAGTTGATCAACATCAACTTGAACGGTGCTAAAAAAGAATTCAAGCTCAAGAACGTCGTCTACATGGCGTTTTTTGTCAAACCTCTTCTTAGTTTGGAAAATCACAGACCACAACACGACTGTCGTTTTCACGGAGGAGGGGACCGTGACTGTTTAGAATAGGGACATCAAGATCTTCTATCCCAAGGAGAGTCTTGTCATACTCGTCCCAAGAGTTGATGGGTTGTACGTGCTAGAGACCAAGCTTGTTGAGAGTACAAATGAGGAATATGCAGCGGTTGAAGAGCCCAAGTCTCCAAAGCCTGATCTTCTACCACACGCTATCACCTTGGTAGCCAACTCCACTGATACAGATGCTGAGCTATACCACATGCAAACAGGCCATGTGGCCTACAGCACACTACAAGCTATGCAACAGCACGAAGTGGTTCATGGAATAGAGGCATGCAATGCCAAGGATGAGGGAAAGTGAAAGAAGCTCTTTGAGCCATGCATACAAGACAAGGCAAAGAGAAAGTTCATTGAGCGTAATGGGCAATGTGCACTAGCAATCTTGGACCTAATTCACTCTAATGTGTGTGGAGCATTTTGCACTCCCTCAAACGCTGATGGAAAGTACTTCCTCACTTTAACAGATGATCACAATCTTAAGATGTGGATATACTTCCTCAAGATAAAGGGAGAGGCTAAGGAGAAGCTGCAAGAGTTCATCTCCATGGTAGAGTAGCACACAAGCAAGAATGTCAAGGTACTAACATGGTGGTGAGTATGAGGCGTGCAAACGCCGGTTGCGCAAACAGGGTATCAACGACCAGACGACCACGCCTTACACCCCTCAGAGTAGTGGTGTTGCCGAGTGGATGAACCAGACTATCCTCGGCATGATGCAAAGCATGCTCTTTGACACCAAACCCCAACCTTGCTTGTGGGTTGAAGCTGCAGTAACTTCTTCCTACCTTGTAAATCTCACTCCACTAGCCGTGCTTGGAAGGTGTAGTAAGAAGCACCAAGAGAAGCAACCCAAATGCCACAGGTGACTTGGTCATAAAAGAAGGACATCACTTGTGCTCAAGAATGATTGTTGAATCACTCAAAATGATGGACCACATATAGAGCTAGAGCTTGGGTAAGTCAGCCCTCTCACAAGCCACAGCACTTAGCCATGGAGGGTAAGGCTCACACACTAGAGTCCATAATCTCACACAAGAGAGGAAATCAGCCTAGCACTCACGCTGACCACTCACACACGACCTAAAGAGCTAGACAATGCTCTCATGGCGTATGTGTAGTGGTCACATAACCCAGAATCCCATGGAAAATCGCCATGTGTCCATGGCTAGCACATAAGGATCTCACCTCACCTAAAACGTAAGGAGAGGTACCTTTTTCCTAGTCAGCAGACTCTGACAAGGCAACCCAAGAATCTAGAACCTTTTTGGATATTTCTCCCATCAGGTCATAACCTTGGACCTCTTGCCTTCTTCTTTTCTCAGGCTAAGGCATGGAGCCATCGTCCATGGTCACCGGGATATCAGCAGTCGACCCCGGAAACTTTGAAAATTCAAATCTCCTAATCCGACTGTTGGATCGGCCTCAAACTTTGACCGTAGACATTTTACATGATCTTTTCAATCTTGAAGTCGGATTGATGATCTAATTAGGCATCTGGTACTTTCCTGGAACTTGCTCCTCTAGACCTAAAACTGATCCGGATGGCTCCTTTCCCAACAATCTCCCACTTTGCCGTAGTCAGAGTGGGCTGAGTCCACATGCCTTCATGAAGAACTGCTGCTTCTCACAAGTGGCCAGCTAAGTGCGTAAATTCTAGCTTGAAAGCACCCTCCTACACCATGTGCCTGATGAAGTGATATGCTATGTCAATGTGCTTGGTACGTGCATGGTGCTCAAGATTCTTGGCGAGTGCGATTGCCATGTGGTTGCCGACGCGCACATGAACTGGAACTCGTGCACTTCGACTCATTTGTGCGATGAGACGCTGAAGCCAAAGTGCTTCCTTGTCTCCAAAGCTCAGAGAGACGTACTCAACTTCCATGCTTGAGGGGGCCAGGACCACTTGCCACTTGCTGTACCAGCTGATGGCCCCACCATTCATGAAGAACACATGTCCAGAGATGGACTTGCGGTCCTCGGGGTTTGAAACCCAAATTTGCGTCTGTATAGCCGATGATATTGTTGTCGTTGCCGTTGTAGATGGTGCCGATGTTGATGGTTCCATCAAGGTAGCGCAAGGTCTACTTTTTGCCTTTTGGTTCTCAGGTCCGGGATTGGCCATGTGTTGGCTCACAGCACTTACAGCTTGTGCGAGGTCCGGCCTGGTTGCCACCATCAGGTACATGAGACTACCGATGGCGCTTTGGTACTTCTACCGCTCAGCTGCATCTGCTTCTCGAGGAGCGTGCCGATCGGTTTGGCCTCTGCCATGCCAAACCGCTGCAAGATATCCTTGATAGAGTGGTTCTGTTGCAGCGAGAGAGAGCATGATTTGCGGTCACGCTTGATGTGAATGCCAAGGAAGTATGATGCCTCCCCGAGATCAGACATGTAGAAGCGCTCCTGCATGGCCTTCTCGAAATCCTGCAGTGCACACATGCTGTTTGAAAGGAGGAGCATGTCATCCACATAAACGATGACGATGAGCACCTCATGACCATGCTGCCAACGATAGACGCCGTAGTCACACTCAGTGCACTCAAACCCCATGCATTAAACCGTGGCATCCAGCTTTTGGTTCCAAGCACGCGACGCTTGCTTGAGGCCGTACAGCAACTTCTGAAGCTTGAAAACCAGGTGGTCCTGGCCATCCATGACGAACCCCTCTCTCTGCTCCATGTAAATCTCCTCCTTTAGGTCAGGGTTTAGGAACGCCATCTTGACGTCCATGTGGTGGACGTCAAAGTCCTCTGCTGCTACATAGAAAAGGAGCGTACGTACAAAGGTAAACTCGGCAACACGGGCGAAGGTTTCTATGTAATCGATGTCCTCCTGCTGTGGTAGCCCTTGGCGACCAACCTCGCCTTGTAATTTTTGAGATTGCCATATGCGCCCCTCTTCTTCTTAAACACCGACATGCACTTGATTACCTTGCGTCCAGGTGGACGCTCAGTACGCTCCCATGTACCGTTGTCGAGCTCTGCTTGTATCTCCTGTTGTACAGCTTGCGTCCAATCTACTGCATCTTGTGCAGCCATGGCCTCCTTGTAAGACGTTGGCTTGTCTGAATCTGCTACGATTACGACATTCATCTGATATGGTTTTTGCAACATCCCGAAATACCCGCGATCACCAGGCTTGTAGCTTACTTTCAGAGGGTACCTGCGACCTGGTGTTGCAGCGTTAGCAGGCGGCCGACGTTGTGCTGCTGGCACGACTGCTCGTGCTGATGGTGGTGCATCTTCTTCCTCTGCTTCTGCCGATGAGGCTGCTATATGTGCTTTATACATCAGTCGTAAGAGAGCAGACTGGTTCTCCCACTTTCATAGTGGAGGAAGGATCACGAGAGACTGGGTCAGAAAGGATATTTGCTCCCACTGCCTTGTCAGCTTGTGCTCATGCTGCCTCTTCAAAGACAATGTTGGTGCTGATAACGTTACTCTTGTTGAAGACGACATCCCTAAAGATGATGACGTGGCCTCTATCCCTCTCGTAGAGGCGATATGCCTTACTTGCCTTGTCGTAGCCAATCAATAGCATCTACGCGCTCTTCGTGTCCATTTTGCTACTTCTCCTTTGGCACGTGCATGTGTGCCAAGGTGCAAAACGCGCGAAGATGACCCACGCTCGCCTTCTTGCCAAACCACGCCTCGTACGGCGTCATCTGCTCCAGGGCCTTGGTTATACTACGGTTCTTGATGTACACTACAGTGCTCACTTCTTCGTTCCAAAAGTTGTAGGTCTCCCAAGGCACGTGCAGCATGGAGTGCGGCGACTCAACGATGGTGCGGTTGGCGTGTTCTGCTACGCCGTTTTACTGTGACGAGTATGGCGCAGTGTGCTGCGCTTTGATGCCTACTGCAGCGAAGTAGTCTTGGAACTCCTTCCTCAGGTATTCTGCACTGCGGTCGCTACGTAGCGCCTTGATTTTCTTGCCAGTGTGGTTCTCCACCATGGCCTTGAACTCCACAAACCTGTCAAAGCATTAGTCCTTGGAGGAAAGGAAGTAAACAGTAGTGTAACGGCTGAAATCATCAATGAAGGTGAGAAAAGTGCTCCCACAGACATGGGATCGTACCCACAACGGCAAAGTGTAACCCGCTTAGGATTCGAGGGTCATAGCAACAATGGTAGAGCGTATCCTCGTTCCTTGTCCGTGGAGAGCAAAAAGTGGACCCAGGTCCAACCCGCGTCCGGTCTCTCACAATGCGTACCTTGGTCCAAGTGGACCGACGATGAAGTAGATGGAGCAGTGGTTTCTTATCTGCTGCGGAGGTACCTGCCAAGTGAATTGAGCGGTGGTACAAAGAACCAAGTTTCTCAATGAGCGTGGGCCCATAACCCTTTGTCACTCCGCACTTGGCCACGGTCTAGAGTAAACGGCGCCGACAGTAAAACCGCCGACTGTCCTTGGTATTTCAACCAAGGTAGAGATCACCCACGGAGTGGTGTTTCCATATTAAAATGTTCACTTAGCTCTCACCCAACTGGCAATGCTACACACCAAAGTGTGCAATTGCACTTGTTCTTTACCCTCTTTCTTGGTGGCCAACAAGGGATTAGTTTTCTCCCAAGTCTCAAGAGTAAGAGATGATATGTAATCACATGCAAATGGCAGGCCTTACAAAGTCTCCGGTCAGTACTCCCAATGGCTCCTTGGAGGGGCCTCCCTCCAAGACCACCCTAGACAATATCATCAGCTTTAATGACATGGCACCCTCTGTGACCGCCAAGTGGCGCTTGATCCACCTTGGACCTTAGAGGCTTCTAGGAAGCTTCCTCGGCCCTTTTTAGTCACAAAGAAAATTTGGTCCTGGCCGGATTCAACCCCGGACCTCTTGCTTGCGAGACGGCGCCTTCACCCATTAGGGTATAGGAAGTTGTCCTAAGGAGCATGCACCAGGTAGACTACCAAGAGTAGACCAAGGGGACTTACTCCACAAAGATGAGCAATGGATGCCTTGTCTCTCTCAGTCTCTCTTCGTGTCGCTGGGGGACTTGCGCTACAAGCGCAGTGCATACCCAGTCTAAATCTTGCGCTGATTCGACTAGGGTCATATACAGAACATAACACTCACCTCACCTAAAAAGTGAGAGGTATCGTTTTCCTAGTCAGTACACTCTGACAAGGCAACCCAAGAATCTAGAACCTTTTTGGATTTTTCTCCCATCACGTCTTGACCCTGGACCTGTTGCCTTTTTCTTTTCTCAGGCTAAGGCATGAGGCCATCGCCCATGGCCACTCGGATATCAGCGGTCGATAACCCAGAAAACTTAAAAAATTCATATCTCCTAATCCGACTGTTAGATCGGCCTCAAACTTGAAACGCAGATATTTTGCCACCTGATGTTTTCATTAGTGAGGTTGGATTGACGATCAAATCAGGAACTTGCTCTTGTGGACCTGAAACTGAGCCGGATTGCTCCTTTTCCAATAGTCTCCCACTTTGCTGTAGTAAGAGTGAGCTGAGTCCACATGCCTTCATGCAAAAGTGTTCCTTCTCACGGGTCCCTCGCTTGGTGCAGAAATCAGCGACTTGCTTGAAGGTTAGAGTAATCTCCACCTTGATAGAACCCTCCTACAGCATGTGCCTGATGAAGTGATATGTGATGTCAATGTGCTTGGTGCGTGGATGGTGCTCAGGATTCTTGGCGAGTGCGGTTGCGCTCAGGTTGTCACCGCGCACAGGAGCTGGAACTGTTGTACTCCCACTCATCTCTGCCATGAGACGCTGAAGTCCTATGCTTCTTTGGCTCCAAAATTGAGAGAGACGTTCTCAACTTCCGTGCTTGAGGTGGCTGTTGGAAATGGAGGAGAGAGGGAGCCTTGGAGCAGAGAGCATGTAGGACTGAAAGGGCATCACTTGTGCTGAAGAATGGTTGTTGAATCACTCAAAATGATGGAGTACATATAGAGCTAGTGCTTGAGCAAGTCAGCCCTCTTACAAGCCACACCACTTAGCCATGGAGGCTAAGGCTCACACACTAGAGTCCACAATCTCACACAAGGGAGGAAATCAGCCTATCAATCAGGCTGACCACTCACACACGACCTAGAGAGCTAGAGAATGCTCTCATGGCACACACCTAGTGGTCACATCACCCACAAACCCATGGAGAATCGCCATGTGTCTATGGCTAGTACACAAGGATCTCACCTCACCTAAAAAGTAAGGAGAGGTACCTTTATCCTAGTCAGCACACTCTGACAAGGCAATCCTAAGACCAAGGACCTTTTTGGATATTTCTCCCATCAGGTCTTGACCCTGGATCTCTTGCCTTTTTTCTTTTCTCAGGCTAAGGCATGGAGCCATCACCCATGNACCTCACCTAAAAAGTAAGGAGAGGTACCTTTATCCTAGTCAGCACACTCTGACAAGGCAATCCTAAGACCAAGGACCTTTTTGGATATTTCTCCCATCAGGTCTTGACCCTGGACCTCTTGCCTTTTTCTTTTCTCAGGCTAAGGCATGGAGCCATCACCCATGGCCACCCAGACATCGACGGTCCATGACCCCCGAAACTTCGAAAATTGATATCTCCCAATCCGACCGTTGGATCGGCCTGAAACTTGGACCGTAGATAATTTGCCACCTGATCATTGCAATGGTGAAGACGGATTGACGATCGGAGCAGGCATCTGGAAGTTTCCTGGAACTTGCTCCTGTGGACCTGAAATTGAGCCAGATGGCTCCTTTCCCAACAATCTCCCACTTTGCCGCAGTCAGAGTGGGCTGAGTTCACATGCCTTCATGCAGAACTGCTGCTTCTCACGGGTCACTGGCTTGGTGCAAAAATGAGCGACCTGCTTGCTGGTTGGAGTAAACTCCAGCTTGATAGCACCCTCCTGCACCATGTGCCTGATGAAGTGATAGGCGATGTCAATGTACTTGGTGCGAGCATGGTGCTCGGGATTCTTGGCGAGTGCAATAGCGCTCTGGTTGTCGACGCGCATAGGAACAGGAATTGCTGCACTCGCACTCATCTCCGCCATGAGACGCTGAAGCCAAACTGCTTCCTTGGCTTCAAAGTTGAGAGAGACGTACTCAGCTTCTGTACTTGAGGTGGCCACGACCACCTGCCGCTTGCTGCACCAGCTGATGGCACCTCCATTCATGAGAAACACATGTCCAGAGATGGATTTGCGGTCCTCAGGGTTTGAAGCCCAATCTGCGTCTGTGTAGCCGATGATGCTGTTGTCGTTGCCGTTGTAGGTGATGCCGATGTTGGCGGTTCCAGCAAGGTAGCGGAAGATCCGCTTTACTGCCTTCTGGTGCTCAGGGCCGGGGTTAGCCATGTGCTGGCTCACAGCGCTCACAGCCTGTGCGAGGTCCGGCCTGGTTGCCACCATCAGGTACATGAGACTGCCGACGGCGCTCTGGTACTTCTGCCGCTCAGCTGCATCTGCTTCTCCACTGAAGCTCACGAGGTACTGCCGCGTCTCTAGCGGCGTGCCGATGGGTTTGGCCTCTGCCATGCCGAACCGCTGTAGGACGTCCTTNGGTTCCAAGCACGCGACGCTTGCTTGAGGCCGTACAGCGACTTCTGCAGCTTGCAAACCAGGTGCTCCTGGCCATCCATGACGAACCCCTCCGGCTGCTCCATGTAGATCTCTTCCTCCAAGTCACCATTCAAGAATGCCGTCTTGACATCCATGTGGTGAACCTCAAAGTCCTCAGCTACTGCATAAGGGAGGAGCGTACGTACAGAGGCAAACTTTGCAACAGGGTCTAAGGTTTCTGTGTAGTCGATGCCCTCCTACTGCGAGTAGCCCTTGGCGACCAGCCTTGCCTTGTACTTTTCCAGATTGCCATCTGCTCCCCGCTTCTTCTTGAACACCCACTTGCACTTGATCACCTTGCGTCCAGATGGACGCTCAGTCAGCTCCCACGTGCCATTGTCCAGCTGCGACTGAATCTCCTGCTGCACGGCTTGCGCCCAATCTGCTGCATCTGGTGCAGCCATGGCCTCCTTGTATGACGTTGGCTCATCTGAATCTGGTGCAACTGCGACGTTCATTTGTTCTGGTTTCTGCAGCATCCAGAAATGGCCGCGCTCACCAGGCTTGTAACGCATCCTGAGAGGGTACCTGCGACCTGGTGCTGGAGCGTTAGCGGGCGGCTGGCGCGGTGCTGCTGGCACAACTGCTGCTGCTGGTGATGCTGCATCTCCCTCCTCTGCTGCTGCTGTATCTGCTGCATCAGACATGGGAGAGTATAGTGATTCTCCCACTGTCACAGTAGAGGAAGGATCGGGAGAGACTGGGTCAGGAAGGATTTCTGCTCCCACTGCCTCGTCAGCTGCTGGTTCTGCTGCCTCTTCACAGACAATGTTGGTGCCGATGACGTTGCTCTCGTTGAAGACGACATCCCTGGAGATAATGACGTGGCCTGTATCCCTCTCATAGTGGCGATAGGCCTTGCTTGCCACGTCGTAGCCAAGCATCAGCATCTGCGCACTCTTTGCGTCCCATTTCTGCCGCTTCTCCTTGGGCACGTGCATGTGCGCCAGGCTGCCAAATGCTCGGAGATGATCCACGCTCGGCTTCTTGCCGAACCACGCCTCGTACGGTGTCATCTGCTCCAGCGCCTTGGTGGGACTGCGATTCTTGATGTAGACCGCAGTGCTCACGGCTTCGGCCCAGAAGTCGTAGGTCAGCCGCGCCGCGTGCAGCATGGAGCGCGCCGACTCAACGATGGTGCGGTTGGCGCGTTCTGCTACACCATTCTGCTGCGGCGAGTACGGCGCGGTACGCTGCGCCTTGATGCCAGCTGCTGCGAGGTAGTCCTGGAACTCCTTGCTCAGGTACTCTCCACCGCGATCGCTGCGCAGCGCNTGCGCACTCTTTGCGTCCCATTTCTGCCGCTTCTCCTTGGGCACGTGCATGTGCGCCAGGCTGCCAAATGCTCGGAGATGACCCACGCTCGGCTTCTTGCCGAACCACGCCTCGTACGGTGTCATCTGCTCCAGCGCCTTGGTGGGACTGCGATTCTTGATGTAGACCGCAGTGCTCACGGCTTCGGCCCAGAAGTCGTAGGTCAGCCGCGCCGCGTGCAGCATGGAGCGCGCCGACTCAACGATGGTGCGGTTGGCGCGTTCTGCTACACCATTCTGCTGCGGCGAGTACGGCGCGGTACGCTGCGCCTTGATGCCAGCTGCTGCGAGGTAGTCCTGGAACTCCTTGCTCAGGTACTCTCCACCGCGATCGCTGCGCAGCGCCTTGATCTTCTTGCCAGTCTGGTTCTCCACCATGGCCTTGAACTCCTTGAACTTGTCAAAGCACTGGTCCTTGGAAGGAAGGAAGTACACAGCAGTGTAACGGCTGAAATCATCAATGAAGGTCAGGAAATACCGCGAACCTCCAAAGCTTTGGGTCTGTATCGGTCCACACAGGTCCGTGTGGACCAGCTCCAACACCTCCTTCGCACGCTCCCCTGCTCCAGAGAACGCTTCCCGGTGCTGCTTCCCCTCCAAACATCCGATGCACAACTGCAGTTCAAAGTTAGAGATGGTAGGCATGTCACGCACCATCTGCTTTGCTTGAAGCTGCTGTAATGCGCGCATGCCGATGTGGCCGTAGCGCGCATGCCAGATCTCACCATCTGTTGCCTGTACCACTGCAGCAAGACTCTGCTCACGCGGCATCTTGGTTGCCCCCAGCAGGCGGTACATGTCGCCCTCCTTCACCGACCTGGCCAACTCCTCTCCTGTATCCTTGTTGAGGATGTAGCCATAGTCATCATCGAAGACGATGCGCAGTCCTGTGTTTGTAAGAGAGGAGACTGAGAGGAGGTTGAATGCAGCATTAGGTACGTATAGCACGCCATGGAACACTCCCACTTCAATGCCACGCGGGGTCTCCAACCACATCTCCACAATCCCAATCCCTTCAGCATACACCACCCGATCATCACCCAAAGCGATAGGACAACAACTGCGTAAACCACTCCCTGTGGTGCGTCAGACTCTTGGTACACCCAGAGTCTTTGTACCACGCCAGATCCGCCTTCTCCTCTTGCGACATGTCAGACTTCGCTATGAAGAGGCGGTCGTGCACCTCCTTGGCCACGTTCATGTTGCCAAAATGGCGCACGCTGGTCTGGTTCTGCTGCTGCTGTTGCTGCTGGCGTTGTTGTGACTGCTGCTGCTGTTGCTGTGGAGATTGCTGCTTTTGCTGCTGTTTCTGCTGCTCCTTCTGGTCCCTCTTGAACTTGAAGCACTCTTTCTTGTAGTGCCCCTCTTTCTGGGAATAGTGGCACTTGCCCTTCTTCTTGCCTCTCTGCTGCCCGGACTGCTGCTGCTGCTGGTTGCGTGAGCCCATCGCCATGAAAGCTGCTTCACTGCTGCTATTGCCGCCATTGCGCTTTGCGGCATTGCGACGTAGTTCCACCTGCACCAGGTGTGTGCAGATGAAGTCGAGGTCGAGAGTTGGCTGGCACTCCAGCGTCTCTCGCGCGGTGTCGTAGCTGGTTGGGAGTCCCCTCAGCAAGAGGAGGATGAAGCGCGTCTCTTCCACACGGTTGCCGGCTGCTCTCAGCTGCTTCGCCAGCTCCTTTGCCCTATCCAGGTACGCCTCCATCCCTTCACCACCCTGCATTTTCAGCGCCATCATCTTTTCCTCCAAAAGCATGAGGAATGCAAGATCCTTGCTCTCATACTTCTTGCACAACGTGTCCCACCCCTCCTTTGCAGTAGCCTTGTCACTCACGTACTGAAGATGCAGGTTGGAGATGGTGTTGACAAGCAACCTGTAGGCCTGCCTGTCCTTCTTCTTCCACTCCTCATACGCCGCCGCTGCAGTTGTAGATGAACTTGCATCTGCTGCACCTTTCTGCGGCGTCTTCCCCGCCACCACCTGAGCTGCGGTGATGCATTTTGCCTGTGGAGGCGGAGCGCGCTCGTCGCTGTTCACCACCTCCCACAAGCCCCTCTCCTCCAAAAGGAGGCGGGTACAGATCTTCCAAAACGTGAAGTTGGCGCGTCCTTCCAGCCTCTCCAAGGGCTGGGCTGCTGGTACCACGCCAGGTGCTGCCATTTTGAGCTTTTGTGATGCTCAACGCTGCCCTTGGGTGGCGGCGCTACCCCTGCTTCTGCTACTGCTTCTGCCAGAAATCTATCTGACAGAAAATGGACTGTAGATGCCAGCAGACTGGGAATGTTAAAAAACTGAGCCCACCACTCAAAAATTCAGCTCAAAACCTTTCAGATCGACCAATAAAACAGGATCATCAACTGGGGATTGTGAAAGATATGCTCTCTTGAAAACAGGGTATGCTTCTGCTCCTACTCCAACTCAGACCAGCCAGCTTGTAAACGGCGTTTCTCCCAAACAAATCGATGGAATGCAAATAGTTTTGCACCAATAGAAAGCTTAGGAAAATACTACAATTCGCATGTGCCACTTTTTAAATTTGACAAAGAAATGCGAGAGTTATGGTCATCACAAGGCGACAGTCTTACTCATAGAGAAGAGTGCAGTCCTGGCCGACCTTGTTGTGAGCATAACTCTCACTCCCACTGTTGGATCTTTGCGATCTTGGGCTCGTTGGAAAGCTTGTCTTCTGAACTTGAAGATCCAGGGGTCGATCATCAAATTTGGTCAAGGTTTGACCTTAACCCGTCACTCTCAATGTGACGGCCCGTGCTGGCTGAATCTGGCAGAATCTGGCTCTGATACCAAATGTTGGAAATGGAGGAGAGTGGGAGCCTTGGAGCAGCGAGCATGTGGGACTGAAAGGGCATCACTTGTGCTAAATAATGGTTGTTGAATCACTCAAAATGATGGAGTACATATAGAGCTAGTGCTTTGGCCAGTCAGCCCTCTCACAAGCCACACCACTTAGCCATGGAGGCTAAGGCTCACACACTAGAGTCCACAATCTCACACAAGGGAGGAAATCAGCCTAACAATCAGGCTGACCAGTCACACACGACCTAGAGAGCTAGAGAATGCTCTCATGGCACACTCCTAGTGGTCACATCACCCACAAACCCATGGAGAATCGTCATGTGTCTATGGCTAGCACACAAGGATCTCACCTCACCTAAAAAGTAAGGAGAGGTACCTTTATCCTAGTCAGCACACTCTGACAAGGCAATCCTAAGACCAAGGACCTTTTTGGATATTTCTCCCATCAGGTCTTGACTTTGACCTCTTGCCTTTTTCTTTTCACAGGCTAAGGCATGGAGCCATCACCCATGACCACCCAGACATCGACGGTCCATGACCCCCGAAACTTTGAAAATTGATATCTCCCAATCTGACCGTTGGATCGGCCTGAAACTTAAACCGTAGATAATTTGCTACCTGATCTTTGCAATGGTGAAGACGGATCGAAAATCGGAGCAGGCATTTGGAAGTTTCCTGGAACTTGCTCCTGTGGACCTGAAATTGAGCCGGATGGCTCCTTTCCCAACAGTGGCTACGACTACTTGTCGCTTGCTGCACCACGTGATGGCCCCACCATTCATGAGGAACACATGTCCAGCAATGGACTTGCGGTTCTCAGGGTTTGAAGTCCAGTCTGCGTCTGTATAGCCGATGATGTTCTTGTTGTTGCCGTTGTATGTGATGCCGATGTTGATGGTTCTAGCAACGTAGCGGAAGATCCACTTCACTACCTTCTAGTACTCAGGTCCGGGATTGGCCATGTGCTGGCTCACAGCGCTAACAGCCTATGTGGTCCGGCCTGGTTGCAACCATCATGTACATAAGGCTGCCGACGGCGCTCGTGTAATTCTGCGGCTCAGTTGCATTTGCTTCTCCATTGAAGCTCACGAGGTACTGCCGTGTTTCCAGCGGCGTGCCAATGGGTTTTGCCTCTGCCATACCGGACCGCTGTAAAACATCCTTCATGTAGCGACTCTGCAGTAGCAAGGGAGAGCGTGATTTGTGGTCACACGTAATTTGGATACCGAGGAAGTATGATGCCTCCAAGAGATCAGATATCTGGAAGTGCTCCGCATGGCGTCCTTGAACTCCTGCAGTGGAGACATGCTGTTGGAAAGGAGGACCATGTCATCCACATAGACGATGATGATAAGGACCTCATGCTCATGCTGCCAGTAATAGACATTGTAGTCACACTCGATGCGCTCGAACGCCATGCACTGCAACGCCGCATCCAACTTCTGGTTCGAAGCACACGACGCTTGCTTGAGGCCGTACAACAATTTCTGTAGGTTGCAAACCAGGTGCCCCTGGCCATCCATGACGAACACTTCCAGCAACTCCATGTAAATCTCCCCTTCCATGTCACCATTCAGGAACACCGTCTTGACGTCCATGTGGTGAATCTCAAAGTCCATAGCTGCTACATAAGAAAGGAGCATGCGCACAGAGGCAAACATTGCAACAGGAGCAAAGGTTTTTGTGTAGTAGATGTCTTCGTGTTGCGAGTAGTCCTTGGTGACCATGTTTGCCTTGTACTTTTCCAGGTTGCCATCTGCTCCCCGCTTCTTCTTTAACACCCACTTGTTCTTTATCACCTTACATCGAGGTGGACGCACAGTCAGCTATCACGTACCATTGTCGAGCTGCGACTGTATCTCCTGCTACACCGCTTGTGCCCAATCTGCTGCATCTGGTGCAGCCATGGCCTCCTTGTAGGACGTCGGCTCGTCAGGGTCTCCTACAACTACGACGTTCATCTGGTCTGGTTTGTGGAGCATCTAGAAATGCCCGCCCTCACCAAGCTTGTAGCGTACCCTCAGAAGGTACTTGCGACCTTGTACTGGAGCGTTAGAAGGCGGCTGGCGCGCTGCTGCTAGCGCGGTGTTTATAGCACAACTACTCCTGCTGATGGTTGTGCATCTTCTCCCTCAGCTTCTACCGATGAGGCCGCTATATCTGTTGCATCAGACATGGGAGAATAGACTGGTTCTCCCACTGTCATAGTAGATGAACGATGAGGAGAGACAAGGTCAGGAAGGATATCTGCTCCCATTGCCTCGTCAGCTGCTGCTTCTGCTGCATTTTCACAGACAATGATGGTACCAATGATGTTGCTCTCGTTGAAGACGACATCCCTGGAGATGATGACGTGGCCTGTATTCTCCCGTAAAGGCGATACGCCTTGCTTGCCATGTCGTAGCCAATCATCAGCATCTGTGTTCTCCCTGCGTCCCATTTTTGCCCCTTCTCCTTTGGCACGTTCATATGTGCCAAGCTGCCAAACACGCAAAGATGACCCACGCTCGGCTTCTTACCGAACCACGCCTCTTACTACGTCATTTGCTCCAGGGCCTTGGTTGGACTGCGGTTCTTGATGTAGACCACAGTGTTCACTGCTTCGGCCCAAACGTCGTAGGTCAGCCAAGCCATTTGCAACGTAGAGTGCGCCTTCTCAACGATGGTGCGATTGGCGTGTTCTGCTATGCCATTTTGCTACGGCAAGTATGGCGTAGTGCACTACGCCTTGGTGCTTGCTACTGCGAGGTAGTCCTGGAATTCCTTACTCCGGTACTCTCCACCGTGGATGTTGCGCAGCGCCTTGATTTTCTTACCACTCTGGTTCTCTACCATGGCCTTGAACTCCTTGAACCTGTCAATGTACTGGTCCTTGGAGGAAAAGAAGTAGACAGTAGTGAAACGGCTGAAATCATCAATGAAGGTGAGAAAACAACTAGAGCCTCCAAAGCTCTGGGTCTGCATCAGGCCACACAAGTCTGTGTGGACCAACTTGAGCACGTCCTTCGCGCGCTCCTCTGCTCCAGAGAACGCCTCGCGATGCTGCTTGCCCTCCAGACAACCGATGCATAACTGCTTCTTAAAGTTAGAGATGGTGGGTAAGTCATTCACCATCTGCTTCGTTTGAAGTTGCTGCAAGGCACGCATGCCGATGTGGCCATAGCGCACATGCCAGATTTCGCCATCTATGTTCTACACCATTGTTGCAAGTCTGCTCGCACGGGATCTTAGTCGCCCCGAGCAGGCGATACATGTCGCCTTCTTTCACCAACCTGGCGAACTCCTCTCCGGTTTCCTTGTCAAGGATGTAGCCATAGTCATCGTCAAAGATGACTCGTAGTCCTGTGTTGGTGAGAGAGGACACTGGAAGAAGGTTGAACGCAGCATCAGGTACATACAGCACGCCATGGAACACTCCCACCTCAATATACGCGCGGTCTCCAACCACATCTGCACAATCCCAATCCCCTCAGCATACACTACTCGATCATCACCCAAAACAATCAGACAAGGGGGAATGGAGAGTAGTTGCGTAAAGCATTCCTTTTGGTGCGTCAGGCTCTTGGTACACATGGAGTCCTTGTACCATGCCAGATCCGCCTTCTCCTTCTACGACATGTCAGACTTCACCATGAACAGGCGATTGCGTACCTCCTTGGTGACGTTCATGTTGCCAAAATGGCACACGCCGGTCTGGTTTTGCTGCTAATGCTACTGTTGCTGCTCACTGTGCTGTGACTGCTGCTGCTGTTGCTGTGCAGATTGCTGCTTTTGTTGCTGCTACTCCTTCTGGTTCCTCTTGAACTTGAAACACTCTTTCTTGTACTGCTCCTCTTTCTGGCAATAGTGGTACTTGCCCTTCTTCTTGCCCCTCTGCTGCCGAGACTACTGCTACTGCTGGTTGCCTGAGTCCATGGCCATGAAAGCTGCTTCATTGCTGGTGCTGCCGCCATAACGCTTTGCCAGAAGTCAATCTATCAGAAAATGGACTGTAGAGGCCAGCAGAATGAGAATTTTGGGAAACAAAGCCCAGCACTAGAAACTTCAGCTGAAAACCTTTCACATCGACTCATAAAAAAGGGTCATCAAAAGGGGATGTAGAAAGAAATGCCCTCTTGAAAACAGGGTATGATTCTCCTTCTATTCCAGCTCACACCAGCCAGCTTGTAAACGGCGTTTCTCCCTAACATACCAACAAAATGCAAATATTTTTGCACCAAACGAAATCTTAGGAAAAATGCTTCAATTCTTATATGCTACGTTTTAAAGTTGATAAAGAATCAAGAGAGTTATGGTCATCACAAGGCGATAGTCTTACTCAGAGAGAAGAGTATAGTCTTGCCTGACCTCGTTTTGAGCATAACTCTCAATCCAAGTGTTAGATCTTTGCGATCTTGATCTCGTTGGAAAGCTTGTCTCTTGAACGTAAAGATCTAGTAGTTGATTGTCAAATTTGGTGAAGTTTTTATCCCAACCCATCACTCTCAAAATGACGGCGTGTGCTAGCTGAAAGAGGCAGATCTTGCCTCTGATCTCAAGTGTTGGAAACGGAGGAGAGAAGGAGCCTTGGAGCAGTGATTATGTGTGACTGGAAGGGCATCACTTGTGCTGAAGAATGGTTGTTGAATCACTCAAAATGATGGAGAACATATGGAGCTAGAGCTTGGGCAAGTCAGCTCTCTCACAAGCCACACCACCTTTTTTTTTGGTTTTTAAGATGGTCCAGGCAGAAAATCCCTCCCACCGGGCTCCCTTCCGGAAGCGGCTACCCACACCACTTAGCCATGGAAGCTAAGGCTCACACACTACAGTCTATAATCTCACACAAGGGAGGAAATCAGCCTAAGAATCAGGCTGACCAGTCACATAGGACCTAGAGAGCTAGAAAATGCTCTCATGGCACACTCCTAGTGGTCACATAACCCACAATCCCATGGAGAATCACCATGTGTCCATGGCTAGCACACAAGGATCTCACCTCACCTAAACAGTAAAGAAAGGTATCTTTTTCGTAGTCAGCACACTCTGACAAGGTGACCCAAGAATCTAGGACCTTTTTGGATATTTCTCCCATCACGTCTTGACCCTGGACCTCTGCCTTTTTCTTTTCTCAGGCGAAGGCATGGAGCCATCGCCCATGGTCACCTGGATATCGGCGCTGGATGACCCCGAAAACTTCGAAAATTCATATCTCGCAATCCGACTATTGGATCTGAGGAGGAATCTGGTAGTTTCCTGGAACTTGCTCTTGTGGACTTGAAACTGAGCCGGATGGCTCCTTTTCCAACACATGGCTGATATTTGGACAGACACAAGATGGACTAGGCATGCTCCCTTGGAGTAAGTCCCCGAAGAGCACTCTAGATAGATAAAGCATGCATTGCTCCTTTGGAGCAAGTCCCCTTGGTCTAATCTGGATAGTATGGCTAGCAATTACTACCTAGGACAAATCCTTGTGACTTGGACGTTCCAGAGTTAGTCTGTGGTGCGAGAGGTCACTAGGTCAAATCCCAGCCCGGTGACTAATTTTCTTTGTGACCGAAAGGGGGACACGAAGGTTTTTAGAGACATCTTAGAATATTCCAAGGTCCTTGGTTTCTTGCGCCACATGGTAGTTACAGGGAGCGTCATGTAGGCAGGGGGGATGACGCAATCCAGATTACCCCCAAAGTGGCTCATCCAAGGAGTCACTATGTGCCTAGGATAGAGGCTGGCTCTAGGACTATAAGAACCTGTCAGTTGCCCGTCATTGAGTATACTTCTTATCTTTGAGACTCCTCACACAGTTGTCCACCAGAGGGAGACACTAAAGAAGCATTGGTTGGTCTAAGCCCCAGGATATTGGTCCTCACGCAAAAGTGACCAAATGCTAAGGACACAGTGTAAGGAAGTCATTTCTATGAACTGCTCAGTCAAGAATCTTGGCTCTGAGGGTGATATCATCTCTTGGTTGCAATACCAAGAGCGGTTTGCGAAAACCATTGTGTCAGAATCCGTTTTCTAGACCGTCGTCTCAGGCAGGTTGACACATCATCGGCTATATAGATGAACATTGGACTTCAAAGCCTGAGGACCGCAAGTTAATCTATGGACATGTCTTCCTCATGAATGGTGGAGCCATCAGCTGGTACAGAGAGGCACGTGGTCGTGGCCACCTCAAGCAGGGAATCTGAGTATGTTTCCTCAGCTTTGGAGCCAAAGAAGCAGTTTGACTTCAGTTTCTCATGGCAGAGATGAGAGGAAGTGTAGCAGTTCTGGTTCTTGTACGCATTGACAATCAGAGTGCAGTCGCACTCGCCAAGAATCCTGAATACCATGCACATACCAAGCACATTGACATCACACGTCACTTCATCAGGCACATGGTGCAGGAAGATGTTATCAAGCTGGAGTTTACTCCATGTTGGAAAGGGAGCCATCCGGCTCAATTTCAGGTCCACAGGAGCAAGTTCCAGGAAAGTACCAGATGCCTGCTCCGATCGCCAATCCAAATTCACCATTGGAAAGATCATGTGGCAAAATGTCTACGGTCCAAGTTTCAGGTCGATCCAACGGTCGGATTGGGAGATATGAATTTTCGAAGTTTCGGGGGTCATGGACCGTCGATGTCTGGGTGGGCATGGGTGATGGCTCCATGCCTTAGCCTGAGAAAAGAAAAAGGCAAGAGGTCCCGGGTCAAGACCTGATGGGAGAAATATCCAAAAAGGTCCTTGGTCTTAGGATTGCCTTGTCAGAGTGTGCTGACTAGGATAAAGGTACCTCTCCTTACTTTTTAGGTGAGGTGAGATCCTTGTGTGCTAGCCATGGACACATGGCGATTCTCCATGGGTTTGTGGGTTATGTGACCACTAGGAGTGTGCCATGAGGGCATTCTCTAGCTCTCTAGGTCGTGTGTGAGTGGTCAGCCTGATTGCTAGGCTGATTTCCTCCCTTGTGTGAGATTATGGATTCTAGTGTGTGAGCCTTAGCCTCCATGGCTAAGTGGTGTGGCTTGTGAGAGGGCTGTCTTGCCCAAGCTCTAGCTCTATATGTACTCCATCATTTTGAGTGATTGAATAACCATTCTTCAGCACAAGTGACGCCCTTCCAATCACACATGCTCGCTGCTCCAAGGCTCCCTCTCTCCTCCAGATCCAACATTTGGTATCAGAGCCAAGTTCTGCCACTTTTAGACAGCACAGGCCGTCACATTGAGAGTGACGGGTTGGGGTGAAACCTTCAGCAAATTTGACAATCGACCACTGGATCTTCCAGTTCACAAGACAAGCTTTCTAACGACGTCAAGAACGCGAAGATCCAACGGTCGGATTGAGAGTTATGCTCAAAACGAGGTCGGCCAGGGCTACACTCTTCCCTATGAATAAGACTGTCGCCTTGTGATGACCATAACTCTCTTGTTTCTTTGTCAAATTTAAAAAGTGGCACTTGCGAATTGTAGTATTTTCCCTAAGCTTTCCATTGGTGCAAAAATATTTGCATTCCATCGATTCGTATGGGAGAAACGACGTTTACAAGCTGGCTGGCCTGAGTTGGAGTAGGAGCAGAAGCATACCCTGTTTTCAAGAGGGCATATCTTTTGAAATCCCCTGTTGATAACCCTGTTTTATGGGTCGATCTGAAAGGTTTTGAGCTGCTGGCATCTACAGTCCATTTTCTGTCAGACAGATTTCTGGCAGAAGCAGCAGCAGAAGCAGGGGTAGCGCCGCCATCCAAGGGCACACTGAGCATCACCAAGGCTCAAAATGGCAGCAGCTGGCGTTGTGACAGCAGCTCAGCCTTTGGAGAGGCTGGAGGGACGCGCCAACTTCATGTTTTGGACGATCCGTACCCGCCTCCTTTTCGAGGAGAGGGACTTGTGGGAGGTGGTGAGCGGCGACGAGCCGGCTCCAGTTCCACAGGCAAAAGGCATCACCGCAGCGTAGGTGGTGGCAGGGAAGACGCCGCAAAAGGGTGCAGCTGATGCGGGTTCTTCTGCAGCTGTACCAGTGACGTATGAGGAATGGAAGAAGAAGGACAGGCAGGCCTATAGGTTGCTTGTCAACACCATCTCCAACCCGCATCTTCAGTACGTGAGTGACAAGGCTACTGCAAAGGAGGGGTAGGACACATTGTGCAAGAAGTATGAGAGCAAGGATCCTGCATTCCTCATGCTTTTGGAGGAAAAGATGATGGCGCTGAAAATGCAGGGTGGTGAAGGGATGGAGGCGTATCTGGACAGGGCCAAGGAGCTAGCGAAGGAGCTGAGAGCGGCCGGCAACCCTGTGGAAGAGACGCGCTTCACACTCCTCTTGCTGAAGGGACTCCCAACCAGCTACGACACGGTGCGACAGACGCTGGAGTGCCAGCTAACTCTCGACCTCGACTTCATCTGCACACACCTGGTGCAGGTGGAATTGCGTCGCAATGCAGCAAACCGCAATGGCGGCAGCAACAGTGAAGCAGCTTTCATGGCCATGGGCTCACGCAACCAGCAACAGCAGCAGTCCGGGCAGCAGAGAGGCAAGAAGAAGGGCAAGTGCCACTATTGCCAGAAAGAGGGGCACTAAAAGAAAGAGTGCGTCAAGTTCAAGAGGGACCAGAAGGAGCAGCAGCAGCAGCAGCAAAAGCAGCAATCTCCACAGCAACAGCAGCAGTAGTCACAAGAACGCCAGCAGCAGCAGCAACAGCAGAACCAGACTGGCGTGCGCCATTTTGGCAACATGAACGTTGCCAAGGAGGTGCGCGACCGCCTCTTCATGGCGAAGTCTGACATATCGCAGAAGGAAAAGGCGGATCTGGCGTGGTACAAGGACTCGGGGTGTACCAAGAATCTGACGCACCACAGGGAGTGGTTAACGCAGTTGCTGTCCATCCCTCCCCGTCCTATCGCTTTGGGTGATGATCGGGTGGTGTATGCTGAGGGGATTGGGATTGTGGAGATTTGGTTGGAGACCCCGCGTAGCATTGAAGTGGGAGTGTTCCATGGCGTGGCGTATATGCCTGATGCTGCGTTCAACCTTCTCTCAATGTCCTCTCTCACAAACACAGGACTGCGCGTCGTTTTTTACGATGATTATCGCTACATCCTCGACAAGGAAACATGAGAGGAGTTGGCCAAGTCGGTGAAGGAGGGCGACATGTACCGCCTGCTGGGGGCGACCAAGATCCCGCGTGAGCAGAGTCTTGCAGCAGTGGTACAGGCGACAGATGGCGAGATCTGGCATGCACGCTACGGCCACATCGGCATGCGCGCCTTACAGCAGCTTCAAGCAAAGCAGATGGTGCGTGACCTACCTACCATCTCTAACTTTGAGCAGCAGTTATGCAT
>SZWC01018309.1:30223-43586 GCA_023375785.1 Penium margaritaceum
CACGCTCCTCTCTTATGCAGCAGCTGAGGACTTCGAGGTTCACCACATGGATGTCAAGACGGCATTCTTGAATGGTGACTTGGAGGAGGAGATCTACATGGAGCAGCCGGAGGGGTTCGTCATGGATGGCCAGGAGCACCTGGTCTACAAGCTACAGAAGTTGCTCTACGGCCTCAAGCAAGCGTCGCGTGCTTGGAACCAGAAGTTAAATGCCGCGTTGCAGTGCATGGGGTTTGAGCGCAGCGAGTGTGACTATAGCGTGTATCGCTGGCAACATGAGCATGAGATCCTCATCATCATTGTCTATGTGGATGACATGCTCCTCCTTTCAAACAGCATGTCTGCACTGCAGGAGTTCAAGGAAGCCATGCAGGAGCGCTTCCAGATGTCTGATCTCGGGGAGGCATCATACTTCCTGGGTATCCAGATCGTGCGTGACCGCAAGTCACGCTCTCTCTCGCTGCAGCAGAGCCGCTACATCAAGGATGTTTTGCAGCGGTTCGGCATGGCAGATGCAAAACCCATCGGCACGCCGCTAGAGATGCGGCAGTACCTCGTGTGGCAACCAGGCCGGTTCTCGCACAGGCTGAGCGACAGAAGTACCAGAGCGCCGTCGGCAGTCTCATGTACCTGATGGTGGCAACCAGGCCGGTTCTCGCACAGGCTGTGAGCGCTGTGAGCCAGTACATGGCTAATCCCGGACCGGAGTACCAGAAGGCAGTGAAGCGGATCTTCCACTACCTTGCTGGAACCATCAACATTGGCATCACCAACAACGGTAATGACAACAGCATCATCGGCTACACAGACGCAGATTGGGCTTCAAACCCTGAGGACCGTAAGTCCATCTCTGGACATGTGTTCCTCATGAATGGTGGAGCCATCAGCTGGTGACACAAGCGGCAGGTGGTCGTGGCCACCTCGAGTACAGAAGCTGAGTACGATCTCTCAGTTTTGGAGCCAAGGAAGTAGTTTGGCTCCAACGTCTCATGGCAGAGATGAGTGGGAGTGCAGCAGTTCCAGTTCCTGTGCGCGTCGACAACCAGAGCGCAATCGCACTCGCCAAGAATCCTGAGCACCATGCACGCACCAAGCACATTGACATCGCATATCACTTCATCAGGCACATGGTGCAGGAGGGTGCTATCATGTTGGAGTTTACTCCAACGAGCAAGCAGGTTGCTGATTTCTGCACCAAGCCAGTGACCCGTGAGAAGCAGCACTTCTGCATGAAGGCATGTGGACTCAGTCCACTCTGACTGTGGCAAAGTGGGAGATTGTTGGAAAGGGAGCCATCCGGCTCAATTTCAGGTCCACAGGAGCAAGTTCCAGGAAAGTACCAGATGCCTGCTCCGATCGCCAATCCGACTTCACCATTGGAAAGATCATGTGGCNGGGGGTCATGGACCGTCGATGTCTGGGTGGGCATGGGTGATGGCTCCATGCCTTAGCCTTAAAAAAGAAAAAGGCAAGAGGTCCAGGGTCAAGACCTGATGGGAGAAATATCCAAAAAGGTCCTTGGTCTTAGGATTGCCTTGTCAGAGTGTGATGACTAGGATAAAGGTACCTCTCCTTACTTTTTAGGTGAGGTGAGATCCTTGTGTGCTAGCCATGGACACATGGTGATTCTCCATGGGTTTGTGGGTTATGTGACCACTAGGAGTGTGCCATGAGAGCATTCTCTAGCTCTCTAGGTCGTGTGTGAGTGGTCAGCCTGATTGCTAGGCTGATTTCCTCCCTTGTGTGAGATTATGGATTCTAGTGTGTGAGCCTTAGCCTCCATGGTTAAGTGGTGTGGCTTGTGAGAGGGCTGTCTTGCCCAAGCTCTAGCTCTATATGTACTCCATCATTTTGAGTGATTGAATAACCATTCTTCAGCACAAGTGATGCCCTTCCAATCACACATGCTCGCTGCTCCAAGGCTCCCTCTCTCCTCCAGATCCAACAGTCCAATCAGTAAGCAGGTCGCGAACTTCTATGCCAAGCCAATAATCCTTGAGAAGTAGCAGTTTTGCATGCAGGCATGTGGTCTCGGCCCAGTCTGACAATGGCAAAGTGGGAGATTGTTGGAGAAGGAGCCATCTGGTTCAGTTTCAGGTCCATATGAGCAAGTTCCAGGAAACTACCAGATGCATACTCAGATCGTCAATCCAAATTCACCATTGAAAAGACTAGATGGCGAAATATCTACAGTCCGAGTTTCACGCCAATCCAACGGTTGGATTGGAAATGAATTTTTTAAGTTTTCGGGATCGACCGCTGGTATCTGGGTGATTATGGGCGATGGTTCCATGCCTAAGCCTGAGAAAAGAAAAAGGGCAAGAGGTCCAGAGTTAAGACCTAATGGAACAAATATCCAAAAAGGTCCTAGATTCTTGAGTTGCCTTGTCAGAGTCTACTGACTAGGAAGGTGCTTCTCGTTAATTTCTAAGTGAGGTGAGATCCTTCTGTGCTAGCCATGGACACATGGCGATTCTCCATGGGATAGTGGGTTATGTGACTACTAGGAGTGTGCCATGAGAGATTTTTCTAGCTCTCCAGGTCATGTGTGAGTAGTCAGCCTGATTCTTAGTTTGATTTCATCTCTTGTGTGAGATTATGGACTCTAGTGTGTGAGCATTAGCCTCAATGGTTAAGTGGTGTGGCTTATGAGAGAGCGGACTTGCCGTAGCTCTAATTATATATATACTCCATTTCGAGTGATTAAAGAAGCATTCTTCAGGGAAAGTGATGCTCTTCCAGTCCCACATGTTTACTGCTCCAAGCCTCTCTCTCTCTCTCCTCCACTTACATTAGTGACGAGGTTCGAAACCTGTTCGCGGACATGCAGTCAGAATTTTGGCTGAGTTTCAGATGTCGAGCAAGGTCTTTGGTTTTCCCTCAGTAACAACCTACACTATTGGATCCGGTGGATGATCCACGTGATCAAGTGGATTATCTACCGGACGCCTCGGCACGCGTTTTGGAACAATTTCTCTTGATGGTTTTTTTGTTACTCAATCCGCTCAATTATCCACCAGATTTGGAGTCGTAGTTGCCTCCAAGAGCCGCTACGCGCACCCCAACTTTAGAAGGTCATATCTGCCTCGATACTTGTCCAATTCTGACAAAACAAATCTTACCAGATTGAATGACTCGTAAACGTTATGGAAGAATCCTCCATTTAAGGATCCTAGCAATCCTTGAGTCGCCAGATCTGTCGGCGCTGAGTTTCCACTTTCTTGCGGCTCCTGGGTGCCTCCCGATGCCGCACTTGGACATACGGAGGGGCAAATTTTTCATCATTCTCTCCCTTGCATTTTTCATGCCCACTGCTCTTGCTCGCTCTCTCATCTTCCACTGCACCCTGCAGCCCATCATAGCTGGTCATCCCAAGTCAAGCCACGCTCATCGCATGCCGTTCCCTGGATTGCACTCTCGTCAAGCAATCTGCAAGAATGTTGTTTGTGCTACAGTACTACAGCACCACTTTCCCCTTCTCCACCATGTCCTGTATGTATTGGCAATGCACGTCGATGTGTTTTGTCATCCTGTGCTTTGTCGGATTGTTGGTGAGCGAGATGGAGCCGGTTTTGTCCTCTTGTACCACCGTTGGCTCATGCTACACCACTCCCAGCTCCCCCAGAAACCTGCAGAGCCATGCCGCCTCCTTGTTTGCCTCGGCTTGCGCGATGTACTCCGCTTCCACTTTGGAGGTGGCAACGCATTCATGCTTCCTGCTGCACCACGAGACCGTTGCACCAACGAGGAAGAACACGTAGCCGGATGTGGACTTCCACTCGTCCACATCGCCAGTGTAGTGTGCATTTGTGTAGCAGACCAGGCGCAAAGGATCCACCCGCCCTTTGCTGTGGAACCTCAAGCGTGCGTGCCGCGTTGCTTGCACGTAGCAAAGGATGCGCTTGACAGCCAACCAGTGTAGTAGTCCTGGATGAGCCACATACGTGCTCACTTGGCCCACCGCGTAGGCTAGGTCCGGTCGAGTCGCTACCATGGCGTACATGAGACTGCCCACCGCCGATTAGTTGGGCACCCCTGACATATCCTCCCGCTCTTCTTTTGTTTGCAACATCATTACCGCACTCAGTTCACAGGTCGTGGAGACAGGACCAAACATTGGTTTGTAGCCTTCCATGCCAAACGGCTTTTGTACCTCGGCCATGTATTTGGCCTTTCCTAGCTCAAGCGTGCGCGTCCTCCGGTTCAACGTAATGCTCACCTCGAGATAGAACTGCAGCTTCTCCATGTCCGACATCTGGAACTTACTGCTCAGCTACTCTTTCAGCTGCTGTAGGCTTGACAGGTCTGAGGAGCACAAGATCATATCGTCCACATAGAGTACGAAAATCAGATGGAGCTTCTTGCTATGCTGCACATACACGTTGTGATCCGCCTCACAGTGCTTGAAACCAAGTTGTGCCATAAAGCTGTCCATCTGTGGGTACCAGCATCGGGGCGATCATTTTAGTCCATACAAGGACTTCTGCAGCTTACACACCTTTCCCTCCGGTGCTTCTACCCTCTCCGGTACCTCCATGTAGATTTCTTTGTCGATGATGCCATTGAGGAAGGCCGTCTTTACGTCTATCTGGTAGAGCTCCATGTTGTACGCGGTCGCCACCGCAAAGATCATCCGGATGCTTGTGAACTTGGCGATGGGGGCGAAAGTCTCGTCGTAGTATTTGCCCTTACGCTGTGCATACCCCTTTGCCACGAGCCGCGCCTTGTACTCGTCAACTACACCTGCGTTTGTGAACTTGGTCTTGAAGACCCACTTGGAGCCAATGATCTTGGCATCTTTCGGCCTCTCAACCAGGTGCCACGTGTCATTTTCTGCAATGGACGCCAACTCCGACTTGATGGTGGCATCCTACTACTTCCCCTCGGGCCACGCAAGCGCCTCTTGCACGGTCGTCGACTCCGTTGATGTAGCTAGCATGCGCCGCGTCATGGCGATCCACCAACCGGTGCCTACATTGAAATGCTTCCCCGCTCTCTTCTGCGTCTCGCTGGGGCGCGACAGTCTTGGCGGCGTCTCGTCGCTTTGCTACGATCTTTCTGACTCGGCACGCTCCATTTAATCATCGACCGGACGGCTTACCGAGGATTCTTTCCGCTCCGATGAACCATCAACCAGACGGGCAGGGCGTCTGGAGTACTTTTCTTCGACGCCTGAAGCAAACTCTGCCGACAGTGCCCGCTTTAGTACCCGCGGTGCCTCCTTCAACGGATCATTCCGCTGGATCTCAAACCTAGCTACATCATTGTCAGAGTCCTCCGTGTTGGCTGCTGCACCTGTTGCAGCGCCGCGCTCTGACGTCGCATCAACGACCTCTGCGTCCGCCGCCTCCTCTTCGCACTCATGAAATTGGAACTACTTCCCCTATTTTGGAGTGTTCCCAACACTTATGTCATTGCTGCTGCTGCTGAAGCTCTGCTGCTCCTTGAACTCAAAATCACGGCTGCGGATGATCTGTTGCGTGCGCAAGTTCCAGACACAATACGCCTTTTGCGCACTCTCGTACCCAAGGAACAAGAACAGCTTCACCCATGGTTGGAGCTTTCTATCACGTCTTTGCGGTGCCTGCACCATAGCGTGCTGTTGGAACTAGAGGAGAGAGGGAGCCTTGGAGTAGCAAGCATACAAGACTGGAAGGCATCACTTGTGCTGAAGAATGATTATTGAATCACTCAAAATGATGGAGTACATATAGAGCTAGAGCTTGGACAACTCAGCCCTCTCACAAGCCACTCCACTTAGCCATGGAGGCCACGGCTCACACTAGAGTCCATAATCTTACACAAGGGAGGAAATCAGCCTAGGAATCAGGTTGACTACTCACACACGACCTAGAGAGCTAGAAACTACTCTCATGACACACTCCTAGTGGTAACATAACCCATAATCCCATGGAGAATTGCCATGTGTCCATGGCTAGCACACAAGGATCTCACCTTATCTAAAAAGTAAGGAGAGGTTCCTTTTTCCTAGTCAGCACACTCAGACAAAGCAACCCAAGGATCTAGAATCGTTTTGGATATTTCTCCCATCAGGTACAAAAATCAAGGAGAGATGAGATCCTTATGCTTTTAGAGCTAGAGCTTGGGCAAGTCAGCCCTCTCACAAGCCACACCACTTAGCCATGGAGGCTACGGCTTACACACTAGAGTCCATAATCTCACACAAGGGAGGAAATCAGCCTAGCAATCAGGCTGACCACTCACATACGCCTAGAGAGCTAGAAACGGCTCAAATGACATATCGAAAAAGGTCCTAGATTCTTGTACCTGATGGAGAAATATCCAAAAAGGTCCTAGATTCTTGGGTTGCCTTGTCAGAGTGTGCTGACTAGGAAAAACGTACCTCTCCTTACTTTTTAGGTGAGGTGAGATCCTAGTGTGCTAGCCATGGACACATGGTGATTCTCCATGGGATTGTGGTTTATGTGACCATTAAGAGTGCGCCATGGGAGTATTTTCTAGCTCTCTAGGTCGTGTGTGAGTGGTCTGCCTAATTGCTAGGCTAATTTCCTCCCTTGTGTGAGATTATGGACTCTAGTGTGTGAGCCTTTATTTCCATGGCTAAGTAGTGTGGCTTGTGAGAGGGCGGACATGCCCAAGCTCTAGCTCTATGTGAACTCCATCATTTTGAGTGATTCAATAACCATTCTTCAGCACAAGTGATGCCCTTCTAGTCGCACATGCTCGCTGCTCCAAGGCTCTGTCTCTCCTCCTGTTCCAACATCACCTAGAACTGCATGTCGATCTTCCATCCCACGTCGTTGTATTAGGATGCAAAGTACTCAATCTGCTGCGTGGCAGAAATGACATCGTCTCTCCTTGATTCTCAGCTGAGAAGCCGCTTCATCACGAATATTTGGTTCGCGAGCGACTTGGATTGGTGGATGGTACAGAGCCTTATGTGAGAGGTGCAGCTCAAACTGCCACCTCCATAACCCAAAGCCAAGGGCGCCCGCATACTGTTGAATGGGCTACGTCTCCTTCTGTGCCATGTATGCAGCTGTTATTCCGACGAGTTCTCAAAACTTTGCGGCAACGTCCAAGATGACGATCGCGTACGCTGAGAAGACATGAACGATGGAAGCTATCAGACACGTGGACACAAAATCCATTGTCAGGATGAGATCTCCATGGATCCGGTCTTGACGTTGGTCTGATAGACTCTGTTAGTTCATGTCTACTATTTTGGGTGAATCTCAGACTAAGCGTGAGCTTTCTGGTCGTCTCATACTATGTGAGCAGGTATTTAGAGATTGTAAGTTTGTAAAGGGAAAAACGTCCTTTTCCGTTAGAGAATAACGTCGTTTTGTGTTAGTTTTTTAGCATAGAAATGGTCACTAAACCGTGCGCGATTCGGCCAAGCGTAGCCAAAGTTATGCTTACGGAAGCATAGGTCCCACTCACCATAGAACCTTGACGCTGCCACTTGCCGTGGCGCCATCCCTCACATGAGAAACACCTTTTCCAAGGCAAATTGTTGGAACTGGAGGAGAGAGGGATGTTTGGAGCAGCAAACATGTGGGACACAAAGGGCATCACTTGTGCTGAAGAATGATTATAGAATCACTCAAAATGATGGAGTACATATAGAGCTAGAGATCGGGCAAGTCAGCCCTCTCAAAAGCCACACCACTTAGTCATGGAGGCTAAGGCTCACACAGTAGAGTTCATAATCTCACCCAAGAGAGGAAATCAGCCTAGTAATCAGGCTGACCACACACACGACCTACAGAGCTAGAAAATACTCTCATGGCACACTCCTAGTGGTCACGTAACCCACAATTTCATAAGGAATCACCATGTATCCATGGCCAGTACACAAGGATCTCACCTCAGCTATACTATAATGAGAGGTACCTTTTTCCTAGTCAACACTCTCTGACAAGGCAACCAAAGAATCTAGGACCTTTTTCGATGTTTTCCCCATCAGGTCTTGTTAGAACTAGAGGAGAGAGGGAATCTTGGAGTAGCAAACATGTCGGACAAGAAGGCCATCACTTGTGGTGAAGAGTGGTTTTTGAATCACTCAAAATAATGGAGTACATATAGAGCTAGAGTTTAGGTAGGTCAGCCCTCTCACAAGCCACAAAACTTAGCCATGGTGGCTAAGGCTCACATAGAAGAGACCATAATCTCACACAAGAGAGTAAATCAGCCTAGTAATCAGGCTGACCACTCACACAGGACCTAGAGAGCTCGAACTTGCTCTTGTGGACCTGAAACTAAGCAGGGTGGCTCCTTTCCTAACAATCTCCCACTTTGTCACACTCAGAGTGGGTTGAATCTACATGCCTTCATGCAGAACTGCTGCTTCTCACTGGTATTGACCTGATATGCTCTTTGTCCATGGCTGATATTTGGACAGGTACATGATGGACTAGGCGTGCACTGCTCCCTTGGATTAAGTCCCCTCAGTCTGGTCTAGATAGATAAGGCATGCACTGTGACTTTGAAAAAAGTCCTATTGGTCTAATCTGGATAGTATAGCCTGCAACTACTACCTAGGACAACTCCTTGTGGCTTAGACGTTCCAGAGTTAGTCTCTGGAGCGACAGGTCACTAGGTCAAATCCAAGCCTGGTGACTAATTTTCTTTGTGACCGAAAGGGAGACAAGAAATTTCTAAGAAACACCTTAGAATATTCCAAGGTCCTTCCTGGCGGTTTGCGCCACTTGGCGGTCACAGGGAGCGCAATGTAGGTTGGCTAGATGATGCAATCCAGATTGTCCCCAAAGTGGCTCATCCAAGGAGCCACTGCGCGCCTAGGCTAGAGGCTTGCTCTAGAACTATAAGAACATGTCAGTTTCCTATCATTGAGTACAGTTCTTACCATTGAGATTCCTTACAAAGTTGTCCACCAGAGGCAGACACTAAAGAAGCATTTGTTGCTCTAAGTCCCAAGAGTTCGCTCCTCGCGCGAAAGACACCATGTGCTAGAGACAAAGTGCAAGGAAGTGATTCCTATGAACTGCTTTGTGTGGAACCTTGGCTCTGAGGGTGATGTCATCTCTTGGTTGCAATACCAAGAGCGATCGGCAAGAACCATTGTGTCGAAACCTGCTTTCTACACCATTGCCTTAGGAAGGTTGACAAAGGGTTATGGACCCACACTCACTCGTTGTAAGGCATGCTTCTGTGCACTCTCTTGCCCTCTCTATCTTGCAATACGCATCAGCTCCAGCAGCTCCATTAGCTCCATGTGCTCCATCTTCTCCATCAGCTACAATAGCGGGAACTGGCACTTAGCGAACAAGTGTTAGGGAAGGAGCCATCCGGCTCAGTTTGAGGTCCACAGGAGAAAGTTCTAGGAAAGAACTAGATGCTTGCTCCAATTATCGATCCAACTTCACTATTGGAAAGACCAGGTGGCAAAATCTCTACGGTCCAAGTTTGAGGCCGATCCAACGGTCGGATTGGGACATATGAATTTTCAAAGTTTCGGGGGTCATGGACCGTCGATGTCTGGGTGGCCATGGATGATGGCTCCATGCCTTAGCCTGAGAAAAGAAAAAGGCAAGAGGTCCAGGGTCAAGACCTGATGGGAGAAATATCCAAAAAGGTCCTTGGTCTTAGGATTGCCTTGTCAGAGTGTGCTGACTAGGATAAAAGTACCTCTCCTTACTTTTTAGGCGAGGTGAGATCCTTGTGTGCTAGCCATGGATACATGGTGATTCTCCATGGGTTTGTGGGTTATGTGACCACTAGCAGTGTGCCATGAGAGCATTCTCTAGCTCTCTAGGTTGTGTGTGAGTGGTCAGCCTGATTGCTAGGCTGATTTCCCCCCTTGTGTGAGATTATGGACTCTAGTGTGTGAGCCTTAGCCAATGGCTAAGTGGTGTGGCTTGTGAAAGGGCTGACTTGCCCAAGCTCTAGCTCTATATGTATTCCATCATTTTGAGTGATTATATAACCATTCTTCAGCACAAGTAATGCCCTTCCAATCACACATGCTCGCTGCTCCAAGGCTCCCTCTTTCCTCCAGATCCAACAAGGGCCAAGGATAAGCTCTGCCCTTGGAGTTGCGACCCTTGGACCATAACCAGGATAAGTTCTGCCCTTGGAGGCACGATCCTGGGTTCGCTAGTCTGCGTTCTTCTTTGTTTGAAGGTGATCAATGGCTAAGGGGTAAGGGACGGATCCGCACCCTCTAAACCGGTAGTAGACAACAGCCTACATCAGCCTACATCAGCCTCAGCGAAGGAGAGAAGCCGAGAAGTAGAGAAGCAGAGAAGCAATATGATGACACCCATAACGCTCATTCTCGAGCAAGACAATGGTGGGATGTCAAAGTTCACAGGTTATGGTTTTCCCTTGTGAAGATGGCAATTTGAGACTGTCATGAGGGTGCGTGGGTACTTAGAGATATTCCTTGGAGAAGAGGTTGAAGCTCCAAAAACAGATCCTGGATATGAAGCGTGGAGTGTCAAAAATGACATGGCGCTTGCAATTCTAGTGACATTAGTGCATGAGTCACACTATGTCCACCTCGAAGGTATGACACATGCATCAAAGGCTTATGAGAAGCTTGCACGTGTACACCAATCAATGGCTCTTGCAAATTGCCTCTTTGTCCTTCAAAAGCTGTTTTCGATGAGGGTGAGTGAGGGAGACTCGATTCAGGACATCATGTTGCAGTTTGAAGGACTGCTGCAGCAAGTGACTAAAATGAATTATGAAATCGACATCAACCTGCAGGCCATGATCCTTCTCATGGCGCGACCTCAAAGCTGGGGTCCTCTAATCACCGTCTTTGGTAGTTGGAAGGAGTAATATTTGACGTATGAGATAGTGTCCAAGTATGTACGTAACAAGGTCATGTTTTGCAGCGGTACTGAAGCTAAATTTTCAGCCTATGGTACACAGTACTGTGGTTGTGGGAACAATTTCTATTTTGGTCAGAGGAGCAGTGGAAGTGGTGGCGGTTGAGGAAAAGGCAATGGTGGCGGTGGAAAGAGTTCAAAGCGTCCTGGGAAGTGCCATAACTATGGCAAACCTGGGCATTGGGCACGGGAGAGTAGGGCTCCTAAGAAGGAAGACAGAGATCATGGAGGTAGATATGAGGGCAATGGAAAGGGTAAGAAAGAGTTAACGAACATGATGGCTGAGAGGTTGTCGGCAACCAAGGAAACGACACTGCTTAACCGTGGAGCCTACGGGTCTGACTCCGGTATGAACCACCACTCTTCAAGGGAGAAGGGCTCCTAAGGTTTGTGGGTTATGTGACCACAAGGAGTGCGCCATGAGAGCATTCTCTAGCTCTCTAGGTCGTGTGTGAGTGGTCAGCCTGATTGCTAGGCTGCTTTCCTCCCTTGTGTGAGATTATGGACTCTAGTGTGTGAGCCTTAGCCTCCATGGCTAAGTGGTGTGGCTTGTGAGAGGGCTGACTTGCCCAAGCTCTAGCTCTATGTGTACTCCATCATTTTGAGTGATTGAACAACCATTCTTCAGCACAAGTGATGCCCTTCCAGTCCGACATGCTCGCTGCTCCAAGGCTCCCTCTCTCCTCTAGATCCAACAATCATGAGCCAAGATGTCGAGTTTGATGAAAGGACGCTCGGAAAGGGAGAGGTGCTGGATCTTGTCCATGCTCCCAAATTTGGAGAGTGGGTTGTGTTGCTCAAGTCAGGTGATCATACACAAGAAAACTGGCCGATGGTGCCAGTGAAGAATGGTGCTCCAGGGAGTGGCTGTGCAGGCTGACACAGCTATGGACTCTGACTTTGGGTCTGAGTCGTCCGAGGCTTATGAGTCAAACACTGAGGCAGGTGGCTGTTCCTCAAACAACGGATCACTGGCAATGCAGGAGCAGCAGAAGGAACTAAGCCTTGTGTTGACCTGATATGCTCCTTGTCCATGGTTGATATTTGGACAGGCAGAGGACAGACTAGGCATGCACTACTCCCTTGGAGTAAGTTCCCTAAGTCTGGTCGAAATAGACAAGGCATGCACTTCTCTTTTGGAGCAAGTGCCCTTAGTCTACTGTGGATAGTATAGCCAGCAAACACTACCTAGGACAACTTCTTGTGGCTTAGATATTCCAGAGTTAGTCTCTTGAGCGAGAGGTCACTGGGTCAAATCCCAGCCCGGTGACTAATTTTCCTTGTGACCAAAAGGGGGACAGGAAGGTTCTAAGTGACATCTTAGAACATTCCAAGTCCTTTCGTGGTGGCTCGCAATACATGGCGGTCACAGGGAGCGCCATGTAGGCACGGGGGATGACGCAATCCAGATTGCCTCGAAAGTGGCTCATCCAAGGAGCCACTACGCGCCTAGGCTAGAGGCTGGCTCTAGACCTATAAGAACCTGTTAGTTGCCTATTATTGAGTTGAGTTCTTATCTTTGAGACTCCTAACAGAGTTATCTACCAGAGGCAGACAATAAAGAAGCATTGGTTGGTCTAAGCCCAAGGAGTTGGCTCCTCGCGCGAAAGTGACCAGGGTCTAAAGGACACAGTGTAAGGGAGTGATTCATATGAACTCCTCAATATGAAACCTTGGCTCTGAGGGTGATATCATCTCTTGGTTGCAATACCAAGAGCGGTCGGCAAAAACCATTATGTCTGGTTGACAAAGGGTTATGGGTCAATTCTGATTAGCTGTAAGGCACGGTTCTGCGCACTCACTTGCCCTCTCTGTCTTGCAGCGTGCATCAGTTCCATCAGCTCAATCTCCTCCATCTCCTCCATCTCCTCCATCACCTCCAACGGCGGGAGCTGGCACTTAGCAAATAAGGGCCAAGAATAAGCTCAACCCTTGGAGGTACAACCTTTCAGCCCTAACCAAGATAAGCTCTACCCTTGGAGGCACGACCCTGGGTTCGCGAGTGTGCATTCTTCTCTGTTTGCAGGTGATCAAGGGCTAAAGGATAAGCGACTGATTGGCACCTTCTAAATGTTGGAAATGGAGGAGAGAGGGAGCCTTGGAGCAGCGAGCATGTGTGATTGGAAGGGCATCACTTGTGCTCAAGAATGGTTTTTCAATCACTCAAAATGATGGAGTACATATAGAGCTAGAGCTTGGGCAAGTCAGCCCTCTCACAAGCCACACCACTTAGCCATGGAGGCTAAGACTCACACACTAGAATCCATAATCTCACACAAGGGAGGAAATCAGCCTAGCAATCAGGCTGACCACTCACACACGACCTAGAGAGCTAGAGAATGCTCTCATGGCACACTCCTAGTGGTCACATAACCCAAAAACCCATGGAGAATCGCCATGTGTCCATGGCTAGCACACAAGGATCTCACCTCACCTAAAAAGTAAGGAGAGGTACCTTTATCCTAGTCAGCACACTCTGACAAGGCAATCCTAAGACCAAGGACCTTTTTGGATATTTCTCC
>SZWC01018310.1:16608-28984 GCA_023375785.1 Penium margaritaceum
TTAGTGTACCTACACCTGTCCCAAGGGTGCCTGTGCCTGTGCCTAGGGTACCTTGCCAGTGCCTAGGGTACCTGCGCCTGCGCCTAGGGTACCTGCGCCTGTGTCTAGGGTACGTGTGCCTTTGCCTAGGGTACCTGCGCCTATGCCCAGGATACCTGCGCCTGTGCCTAGGGTACCTACGCCTGTCCCTAGGGTACCTGCGCCTATGCCTAGGGTATCTGCGCGTGTGCCTAGGGTACCTGCGCCTGTCCCTAGGGTACTTGCGCCTGTGCCTAGGGTACCTATGCCTGTGCCTAGGGTACGTGCGCCTTTGCTTAGGGTACCTGCGCCTGTGCCTATGGTACCTGCGCCTGTACCTAGGGTACCTGCGCTTGTGCCCATGTTACTTGCGCTTGTGCCTAGGGTACCTGCGCCTGTCCCTACGGTAGGTGCGCCTGTGCCTAGGGTACCTAGGCCTGTGCCTAGGGTACCTGTGCCTGTGCCTACGGTACGTGCGCCTGTGCCTAGGGTACATGAGCCTGTGCCCAGGGTACCTGCGCCTATGCCTAAGGTACCTGCTCCTGTGCTTAGGGTACCTTCGCCTATGCCTAGGGAACATGTGCCTGTGCCTAGGGTACCTACGCCTGTGCCTAGGGTACCAGCGCTTGTGCCTGGGATACCTGCGCCTGTGCCTAAGGTATGTGCGCTTGTGCCTGTGCCTAGGATACATGCGCTTGTGCCGAGGGTACCTGCGCCTGTGCCTAGGGTACCTAGGCCTGCGCCTAGGGTACCTTCGCCTGTGCCTCAGGTATATGCGCCTGTCCTTATGGTACCTGTGGCTGTGGCTAGGGTACCTGCGCTTGTGCCTAGGGTACCTGCGCCTATGCGTAGGGTACCTGCGCCTGTGCCTAGGGTACATGCGCTTGTCCTTAAGGTACCTGCGCCAGTGCCTAGGGTACCTTCGCCTGTGCTTAGGGTATCTCAACTGTCCCTAGGGTACTTGCGCCTGTGCCTAGGGTAACTCGCCTATGCCTAGGGTACCTGCGCCAGTGCCCAGGTTACCTGGGCCTGTGCCTAGGGTACCTGCGCCTGTGCCTAGGTTACTTGTGCCTGTGCGTAGGGTACGTGCGCCTTTGCCTAGGTTACCTGCGCCTGTGCCTACAGTACCTGCGCCTGTCCATAGGGTACGTGCGCCTATGCCTAGGGTACCTACGCCTGTGCCTAGGGTACCTGCGCCTGTCCCTAAGGTAGTTGCGCCTCTGCCTAGGGTACCTGTGCCTGAGCCTAGGGTACATGCGCCTTTGCTAGGGGTACCTGCGCTTGTGCCTAGGGTACCTGTGCCTGTGCCTAGGGTACTTGCGCCTGTGCCTAGGGTACCTACGCCTGTACCTAGGGTACCTGCGCCTGTTCCTAGGGTACTTGCGTCTGTGCCTACGATACCTTCACCTGTGCTTAGGATACCTGCGCCTGTTGCTAGGATACTTGCGCCTGTGCCTAGGGTACCTGCCTCTGTGCTTAGGGTACTTACGCCTGTGCCCAGGGTACCTGGGCCTGTGCCTCTGGTACCTGCGCCTGTTCCTACGGTACTTGCCCCTGTGCCTTGGGTACCTACGCCTATGCGAAGGGTACCTACGCCTGTGTCTAGGGTATGTGCGCCTGTGCCTAGGGTACCTACGCCTGTGCCGAGGTTACCTGTTGTGTGCTTGGGGTACCCGCGCCTATGCCTCGGGTACTTGCGCCTTGGCCTGGGCTACGTGCACCTGTGCCTAGGGTATCTGCGCTTGTACTAGGGTACCTGCACTTGTGCCTAGGGTACCTGCACCTGTGCTTAGGGTACCTGCGCGTGTGCCGAGGGTACGTGTGCCTGTGCCTAGGGTACCTGTGCCTGTGCCTAGAGTACCTGCGCCTATGCGTAGGGTACATGTGCATGTGCCTGGGGTACCTGCCCCTATGCCTAGGGAACCTGCGCCTGTGCCTAGGGTACCTGTGCTTGTGGTAGGGTACCTGCGCCTGTCCCTAGGATACCTGCGCCTATGCCTAGGGTACGTTCGCCTTTGCCTAGGGTACCTGCGCCTTTCCTTAGGGTACTTGCGCTTGTGCCTAGCATAGGTCTGCCTGTGCCTAGGGTACGTGCGCCTTTGCTTAGGGTACCTGCGCCTGTGCCTAGGGTACCTGTGCCTATGCCTAGGGTACCTGCGCCTGTGCCTAGGGTACCTACGCTTGTACCTAGGATACCTGTGCCTCTGCCTAGGTTACCTGTACTTGTGCCTAGGGTTCCTATGCCCGTGTTTAGGGTACCTACGCCTGTCCCTAGGGTACCAGCGCCTGTGCCTACGGAATGTGTCTGTGCCTAGGGCACTTGCGCCTGTGCCTAGGGTACCTGTGCCTGTGCCTGGGATACCAGCGCCTGTGCCTAGGGTACTTGCGCCTGTAGATAGGGAACCTGCACCTGTGCCTAGAGAACCTACACCTATGCCTAGGGTACCTGCGCCCGTGCTTAGGGTACCTACGCTTGTCCCTAGGGTACGTGCGCCTGTGCCTAGGGTACCTGCGCCTGTGCCTAGGGTACCTGCGCCTGTGCCTAGGATACCTGCGCCTGTGCCTAGGGTACTTGCACCTGTGCCTATGGTTTCTATGCTTGTGCCTAGGGTACTTGTGCTTGTGCCGAGGGTACCTGCGCCTGTGCCTAGGGTACCTGCGCCTGCGCCTAGGGTACCTTCGCCTGTGCCTCGTGTATATGCGCCTGTGCCTAGGGTACCTGCGGATGTGCCTAGGGTACCTGCGCTTGTGCCTAGGGTTTTTGCGCCTGTGCGTAGGGTACCTGCACCCGTGCCTAGGGTACCTGCGCCTGTGGTTAGGGTACCTGCGCATGTCCATAGGGTACTTGCGCCTGTGCCTAGGGTATCTGCGCGTGTGCCTAAGGTACCTCGCCTGTGCCTAGGGTTCCTGTGCCTGTGCCCAGGTTACCTGCGCCTGTGCCTAGGGTACCTGTGCCTGTGCCTAGGGTACGTGCGCCTTTGCTTAGGGTACCTGCGCTTGTGCCTAGGGTACCTATGCGTGTATTAGGGTACCTACGCCTATGCCTAGGGTACCTACGCCTGTACCTAGGGATTTGCGCCCGTCCCTAGGGTACCTGCGCCTGTGCCTAGGGTTCCTGCACCTGTACTTAGGGTACCTACGCCTGTGCCTAGGGTACCTAGGCCTGTGCCGATGGTACCTGCGCCTATGCCTAGGGTACCTACGCCTGTGCCTAGGGTATTTGCGCATGTACCTAGAGTACCTGCGCTTGTGCCTTATGTACCTGCGCTCGTGCCTAGGGTACCTTCGCCTGTCCCTAGGGTACCTATGCCTGTGTCTTGGGTACCTCCTCTTGTGCCTAGGGTACGTGGGCCTGTGCCTAGGGTACCATCGCATGTGCCTTGGGTACCTGCGCCTGTGCCTAAGGTACCTTCGCCTGTACCCACGTTACCTTCGCCTGTGCCTAGGGTACTAGCGCATATGCCCGGGGTACTTGCGCCTGTGCATGAGGCACCTACACCTGTGCCTAGGGTACCTGCGCCAGTCCCTGGGGCACCTGCGCTTGTGCCTAGGGTACCTACCCCTGTGCTTAGAGTACCTGCGCCTGTGCCTAGGGGACCTATGCCTATGCCTAGGGTACTTGTGCCTGTGCATAGGGTACCTGCACCTATGCCTAGGGTACATGTGCCTGTGCCTGAGGTAAGAGCGCCTGTGCCTAGGGTACGTGCGCCTGTGCCTAGGGTACCTGTGCCTGTGCCTAGGGTACCTACGCCTTTCACATGTTACCCGTGCCTAGGCCTAGGGTACCTGGGCCTATCCCTAGGGTACCTGCGCCTATGCCTAAGGTACGTGCGCCATGTCCCTAGGGTACTTGCGCGTGTGCCTGGGGTACCTGTGCCTGTGCTTAGGGTACATGCGCCTTTGCTTAGGGTACCTGCGCCTGTGCCTAGGGTTCCTGTGCCTCTGCCTAGGGTACCTGTGCCTGTGCCTAGTGTACCTACACATGTACCTAGGGTACCTGCGCCTGTGCCTAGGGTACCTGCGCGTGTGCCTAGGGTACCTGCGCGTGTGCTTAGGGTATGCGGGCCTGTCCCTAAGGTACCTGCGCTTGTGCCTAGGGAACCTGCACCTGTGCCTAGGGTACCTGCGCCTCTGCTTAGGGTACCTGCGCCTGTCCCTAGGGTACCTGCGCCTGTGCGTAGGGTACTTGCGCCTGTGCCTAGGGTACGTGCGCCTGTGCCTAGGGTACCTGCACTTCTGCCTAGGGTACCTGCGCTTCGCCTAGGGTACCTGCGCCTGTGCCGAGGGTACTTGCGCCTGTGCCTAGGGTACGTGCGCCTGTGCCTAGGGTACCTGCACTTCTGCCTAGGGTACCTGCGCTTCGCCTAGGGTACCTGCGCCTGTGCCGAGGGTACTTGCGCCTGTGCCTAGGGTACGTGCGCCTGTGCCTAGGGTACCTGCACTTCTGCCTAGGGTACCTGCGCTTCGCCTAGGGTACCTGCGCCTGTGCCGAGGGTACTTGCGCCTGTGCCTAGGGTACGTGCGCCTGTGCCTAGGGTACCTGCACTTCTGCCTAGGGTACCTGCGCTTCGCCTAGGGTACCTGCGCCTGTGCCGAGGGTACTTGCGCCTGTGCCTAGGGTACGTGCGCCTGTGCCTAGGGTACCTGCACTTCTGCCTAGGGTACCTGCGCTTCGCCTAGGGTACCTGCGCCTGTGCCGAGGGTACTTGCGCCTGTGCCTAGGGTACGTGCGCCTGTGCCTAGGGTACCTGCACTTCTGCCTAGGGTACCTGCGCTTCGCCTAGGGTACCTGCGCCTGTGCCGAGGGTACTTGCGCCTGTGCCTAGGGTACGTGCGCCTGTGCCTAGGGTACCTGCACTTCTGCCTAGGGTACCTGCGCTTCGCCTAGGGTACCTGCGCCTGTGCCGAGGGTACTTGCGCCTGTGCCTAGGGTACGTGCGCCTGTGCCTAGGGTACCTGCACTTCTGCCTAGGGTACCTGCGCTTCGCCTAGGGTACCTGCGCCTGTGCCGAGGGTACTTGCGCCTGTGCCTAGGGTACGTGCGCCTGTGCCTAGGGTACCTGCACTTCTGCCTAGGGTACCTGCGCTTCGCCTAGGGTACCTGCGCCTGTGCCGAGGGTACTTGCGCCTGTGCCTAGGGTACGTGCGCCTGTGCCTAGGGTACCTGCACTTCTGCCTAGGGTACCTGCGCTTCGCCTAGGGTACCTGCGCCTGTGCCGAGGGTACTTGCGCCTGTGCCTAGGGTACGTGCGCCTGTGCCTAGGGTACCTGCACTTCTGCCTAGGGTACCTGCGCTTCGCCTAGGGTACCTGCGCCTGTGCCGAGGGTACTTGCGCCTGTGCCTAGGGTACGTGCGCCTGTGCCTAGGGTACCTGCACTTCTGCCTAGGGTACCTGCGCTTCGCCTAGGGTACCTGCGCCTGTGCCGAGGGTACTTGCGCCTGTGCCTAGGGTACGTGCGCCTGTGCCTAGGGTACCTGCACTTCTGCCTAGGGTACCTGCGCTTCGCCTAGGGTACCTGCGCCTGTGCCGAGGGTACTTGCGCCTGTGCCTAGGGTACGTGCGCCTGTGCCTAGGGTACCTGCACTTCTGCCTAGGGTACCTGCGCTTCGCCTAGGGTACCTGCGCCTGTGCCGAGGGTACTTGCGCCTGTGCCTAGGGTACGTGCGCCTGTGCCTAGGGTACCTGCACTTCTGCCTAGGGTACCTGCGCTTCGCCTAGGGTACCTGCGCCTGTGCCGAGGGTACTTGCGCCTGTGCCTAGGGTACGTGCGCCTGTGCCTAGGGTACCTGCACTTCTGCCTAGGGTACCTGCGCTTCGCCTAGGGTACCTGCGCCTGTGCCGAGGGTACTTGCGCCTGTGCCTAGGGTACGTGCGCCTGTGCCTAGGGTACCTGCACTTCTGCCTAGGGTACCTGCGCTTCGCCTAGGGTACCTGCGCCTGTGCCGAGGGTACTTGCGCCTGTGCCTAGGGTACGTGCGCCTGTGCCTAGGGTACCTGCACTTCTGCCTAGGGTACCTGCGCTTCGCCTAGGGTACCTGCGCCTGTGCCGAGGGTACTTGCGCCTGTGCCTAGGGTACGTGCGCCTGTGCCTAGGGTACCTGCACTTCTGCCTAGGGTACCTGCGCTTCGCCTAGGGTACCTGCGCCTGTGCCGAGGGTACTTGCGCCTGTGCCTAGGGTACGTGCGCCTGTGCCTAGGGTACCTGCACTTCTGCCTAGGGTACCTGCGCTTCGCCTAGGGTACCTGCGCCTGTGCCGAGGGTACTTGCGCCTGTGCCTAGGGTACGTGCGCCTGTGCCTAGGGTACCTGCACTTCTGCCTAGGGTACCTGCGCTTCGCCTAGGGTACCTGCGCCTGTGCCGAGGGTACTTGCGCCTGTGCCTAGGGTACGTGCGCCTGTGCCTAGGGTACCTGCACTTCTGCCTAGGGTACCTGCGCTTCGCCTAGGGTACCTGCGCCTGTGCCGAGGGTACTTGCGCCTGTGCCTAGGGTACGTGCGCCTGTGCCTAGGGTACCTGCACTTCTGCCTAGGGTACCTGCGCTTCGCCTAGGGTACCTGCGCCTGTGCCGAGGGTACTTGCGCCTGTGCCTAGGGTACGTGCGCCTGTGCCTAGGGTACCTGCACTTCTGCCTAGGGTACCTGCGCTTCGCCTAGGGTACCTGCGCCTGTGCCGAGGGTACTTGCGCCTGTGCCTAGGGTACGTGCGCCTGTGCCTAGGGTACCTGCACTTCTGCCTAGGGTACCTGCGCTTCGCCTAGGGTACCTGCGCCTGTGCCGAGGGTACTTGCGCCTGTGCCTAGGGTACGTGCGCCTGTGCCTAGGGTACCTGCACTTCTGCCTAGGGTACCTGCGCTTCGCCTAGGGTACCTGCGCCTGTGCCGAGGGTACTTGCGCCTGTGCCTAGGGTACGTGCGCCTGTGCCTAGGGTACCTGCACTTCTGCCTAGGGTACCTGCGCTTCGCCTAGGGTACCTGCGCCTGTGCCGAGGGTACTTGCGCCTGTGCCTAGGGTACGTGCGCCTGTGCCTAGGGTACCTGCACTTCTGCCTAGGGTACCTGCGCTTCGCCTAGGGTACCTGCGCCTGTGCCGAGGGTACTTGCGCCTGTGCCTAGGGTACGTGCGCCTGTGCCTAGGGTACCTGCACTTCTGCCTAGGGTACCTGCGCTTCGCCTAGGGTACCTGCGCCTGTGCCGAGGGTACTTGCGCCTGTGCCTAGGGTACGTGCGCCTGTGCCTAGGGTACCTGCACTTCTGCCTAGGGTACCTGCGCTTCGCCTAGGGTACCTGCGCCTGTGCCGAGGGTACTTGCGCCTGTGCCTAGGGTACGTGCGCCTGTGCCTAGGGTACCTGCACTTCTGCCTAGGGTACCTGCGCTTCGCCTAGGGTACCTGCGCCTGTGCCGAGGGTACTTGCGCCTGTGCCTAGGGTACGTGCGCCTGTGCCTAGGGTACCTGCACTTCTGCCTAGGGTACCTGCGCTTCGCCTAGGGTACCTGCGCCTGTGCCGAGGGTACTTGCGCCTGTGCCTAGGGTACGTGCGCCTGTGCCTAGGGTACCTGCACTTCTGCCTAGGGTACCTGCGCTTCGCCTAGGGTACCTGCGCCTGTGCCGAGGGTACTTGCGCCTGTGCCTAGGGTACGTGCGCCTGTGCCTAGGGTACCTGCACTTCTGCCTAGGGTACCTGCGCTTCGCCTAGGGTACCTGCGCCTGTGCCGAGGGTACTTGCGCCTGTGCCTAGGGTACGTGCGCCTGTGCCTAGGGTACCTGCACTTCTGCCTAGGGTACCTGCGCTTCGCCTAGGGTACCTGCGCCTGTGCCGAGGGTACTTGCGCCTGTGCCTAGGGTACGTGCGCCTGTGCCTAGGGTACCTGCACTTCTGCCTAGGGTACCTGCGCTTCGCCTAGGGTACCTGCGCCTGTGCCGAGGGTACTTGCGCCTGTGCCTAGGGTACGTGCGCCTGTGCCTAGGGTACCTGCACTTCTGCCTAGGGTACCTGCGCTTCGCCTAGGGTACCTGCGCCTGTGCCGAGGGTACTTGCGCCTGTGCCTAGGGTACGTGCGCCTGTGCCTAGGGTACCTGCACTTCTGCCTAGGGTACCTGCGCTTCGCCTAGGGTACCTGCGCCTGTGCCGAGGGTACTTGCGCCTGTGCCTAGGGTACGTGCGCCTGTGCCTAGGGTACCTGCACTTCTGCCTAGGGTACCTGCGCTTCGCCTAGGGTACCTGCGCCTGTGCCGAGGGTACTTGCGCCTGTGCCTAGGGTACGTGCGCCTGTGCCTAGGGTACCTGCACTTCTGCCTAGGGTACCTGCGCTTCGCCTAGGGTACCTGCGCCTGTGCCGAGGGTACTTGCGCCTGTGCCTAGGGTACGTGCGCCTGTGCCTAGGGTACCTGCACTTCTGCCTAGGGTACCTGCGCTTCGCCTAGGGTACCTGCGCCTGTGCCGAGGGTACTTGCGCCTGTGCCTAGGGTACGTGCGCCTGTGCCTAGGGTACCTGCACCTGTGCCTAGGGTACCTGCGCCTATGCCTAGGGTACCTGCGCCTGTCCATAGGAAGCCTGTCGCCTGTCCTTAGGGTACCTGCGCCTGTGCTTGGGGTGCCTGCGCCTCTCCTTAGGGTACCTACGCCTGTCCATAGGGTACCTGCGCCTTTGCCTAGGGTACCTGTGCCTGTGCTTAGGGTACCTGCGCCTGTGCCTAGGGTACCTGTGCCTGTGCTTAGGGTACCTGCGCCTGTGCCTTGGGTACCTGCGCCTGTGCCTAGGGTACCTACGACTGTGCCTAGGGTACATGCGCCTGTACCTAGGGTACCTGCGCCTGTGCCTAGGGTACCTGCGCCTGTACCCAGGTTACCTGCGCCTCGGCCTAGGGAATCTGCGCCTGTGCGTAGGGTACTTGTGCCTGTGCCCAGGTTCCCTGCGCCTTTGCCTAGGGTACCTGCGCTTGTCCCTAGGGTACGTGCGCCTGTGCCTAGGGTACCTGCGCCTGTGACCAAGGTACTTGCGCCTGTGCCTAGGGTACCTGCGCATGTTCCTAGGGTCCTGCTCCAGTGCCTAGGGTTCTTTCGCCTGTGCCTAGGGTACCTGCGCCTGTGCCTAGGGTACCTGCGCCTGCGCCTAGGGTATTTGCGCATGTTCCTAGGGTACCTTCGCCTGTGCCTAGGGTACCTGCACCCTATGGGTCAAAAAATACTGCACCATTCATAGAACTGGGCGTTTAAAACGCTAAAAAATGCTTGTAGTGTTTTTAACGCTTTTTTGTGCCACATTTTAAATAGTCTAGCTGGAATTCAGAAGACATGTTTGGCGAGGAGGGGGGGGACAATTTTTTTCCATTTTTCCCCATGTGTCTTGGTGATGATGTGGTGCAAATGTCATGTGATGGAATGGTTAGGTACATGTGACGTGGTGACATGATATGATATGGTCACATTGTGACATGGATAGGAGGTGGTGCCCTGCTAGTGACCCATAAGCCTGGGGCATTGGCCCCTGGCGAGGGGGGGGGGATAGGAAGGAAAAACTGGCGCGGCTTTCATTAAGACGTGGCATAAAGAACGCTGCGTAAAAAATGGCGTAAAAAAACCTTGCACCGTTTGTTTACTCATAGCATGCGCCTATGCCTAGGGTATTTGCGTCTGTGCCTAGGGTACCTGGGCCTGTGCCTAGGGTACCTGCGCCTGTTCCTAGGGTACATGCGCTTGTGCTTAGGGTACTTGCGCCTGTGCCTAGGATACCTGCGCCTGTCCCTAGGGTACCTGTGCCTGTGCCTGGGGTGCCTGCGCCTGTGCATAGGGTACTTGTGCCAGTGTTGACCTCTGCCCATCGTCAATCGATGCCCATCGATACCCATCGGTCCATCAATGGACCCGGGTACACGGGCATTGATGTGCATCAACGGTGAACGCCTCCCAAATACCGCAGAACCAGTAGAAACAAATATTTTCTTACTAATTCCACGTGGACTTATGTGACATTATTTGCACTCCATTTTCATTTACCCACTATTTTTCACATTCCATCATGAACTTAAAGCCAAGAATAGTTGGAATTATGAAAGTCTCACCCGAGTTCTAAGGGCAACGGGGGAACTTTACAATGTCTACATCCATGGAGCGGAAATCCGTTGGGAGATCCGGCTCCACCCCGACAGCTTACAACAGAGGTGACATGGCATATCGGGCTAGCGAGCGACTGGACAACCGTGCTTGCCAGCCACCCTATCGGCATTGGTCAGTGTGCGGTATCCAGCTCGGTCCTATCTGCCTACACACCATCCATTAATGCCAGATGTGCCAGCTTGCGTTGCACGTTGATCGATGCGGATGCAATTTTGGCGTCGCACGTCGAGTCGGGGCATTTTTTCCCACTAGGATAGGTGTTTGTGGGGTGCCGAACCCGTTCCCCGCCTTTTTTTCCCGGTGTGGGAGGTCCCAAGTTGGCGTGTGGGGGTCCGCTCGGTCACTGCGTGAGTGTAGTGTGCGCACATTGACCCCATCGACATCGATGCCCCATCGATGTGGATCGATGTCCCAATGTCAATGGAGGGTCCCTCCATCGAACATCGAGGACAACAATGACCTGTGCCTGTGCCTAGGGTATTTGCACCTGTGCCTAGGGTACCTACCCCTGCGCCTAGGATACCTGCGCCTATGCCTAGGGTACCTGCGCTTGTACCTAGGGTACCTGCGCCTGTGCCTAGGGTACCTGTGCCTGTGCTTAGGGTACCTGTACCTGTGCCTAGGGTACCTGCGCTTGCGCCTAGGGTACCTGCGCTTGCGCCTAGGGTACCTGCGCTTGCGCCTAGGGTACCTGCGCTTGCGCCTAGGGTACCTGCGCTTGCGCCTAGGGTACCTGCGCTTGCGCCTAGGGTACCTGCGCTTGCGCCTAGGGTACCTGCGCTTGCGCCTAGGGTACCTGCGCTTGCGCCTAGGGTACCTGCGCTTGCGCCTAGGGTACCTGCGCTTGCGCCTAGGGTACCTGCGCTTGCGCCTAGGGTACCTGCGCTTGCGCCTAGGGTACCTGCGCTTGCGCCTAGGGTACCTGCGCTTGCGCCTAGGGTACCTGCGCTTGCGCCTAGGGTACCTGCGCTTGCGCCTAGGGTACCTGCGCTTGCGCCTAGGGTACCTGCGCTTGCGCCTAGGGTACCTGCGCTTGCGCCTAGGGTACCTGCGCCTGTGCCTAGGGTACTTGCGCCTTTCCATAGGGTACCTGCGCCTTTGCCTAGGGTACCTACGCCTGTGCTTAGGGTACATGCGCCTGTGCCTAGGGTACCTGCGCCTGTGCTTAGGGTACTTGCGCTTGTGCCTTGGGTACCTGCGCCTGTGCCTAGGGTACCTGCGACTGTGCCTAGGGTACTTGTGCCTGTGCCTAGGGTACCTGCGCCTGTGCCTAGGGTACCTGCGTCTGTACACAGGTTACCTGTGCCCGTGCCTAGGGAAATCGCGCCTGTGCCTAGGATACTTGCGCCTGTGCCCAGATTACCTGCGCGTGTGCCTAGGGTACCTACGCCAGTGTTGACCTCTGCCCATCACCAATCGATGTGCATCTATGCCCATCGGTCCATCGATGGACCCGGGTATAGGGGAATCGATGTGCATCAATGGTGAACGCCTCCCAAACACCCAAGAACCACTAGAAACACATATCTCCTTACTAATTCTACATGGACTATAAGACATTTTTTGTAATCCATTTTCATTTACCCACTATTTTTCACTTTCCATTGTGAACTTAAAGCCAAGAATAGTTGGAATTATGAAAGTCTCACGAGCGTTCTGAGGGGAATGGGGGAACTTTACAATGTGTACATCTCTGGAGCGGAAATCCGTTGGGAGATCCACCTCCAGCCCGACGGCTCGCAACAGAGGGGACATGGCATATCGAGCTAGCGAGCGACTGGACAACCGTGCTTGCGATCCACCCTATCGGCATTGGTCTGTGTGCGGCAGCCAGCTCATCCCTATCTGCCTGCACACCATCCATTAATGCTGGATGTGCGAGCTTGCGTGGCACGTTGGTTGATGCAGATGCAATTTTGGTGTCGCACGTCGAGTGGGGGCAAATGTTTCCCACTGGGATAGGTGTTTGTTGGGTGCCGAACCCGTTCCCTACCCTTTTTCCCCGGTGTGCGAGGTCCCTAGTCGGCGTGTGGGGGTCCGCTCGGTCACTACGTGAGTGTAGTGTGCGCCTACAGACCCCATCGACATTGATGCCCCATCGATGTAGATCGATGTGCCGATGTCAATGGAGGCCCCCTCCATCCAACATCGAGGACAACCATGACCTGTGCCTGTGCCTAGGGTATCTGCCCCTGTGCCTAGGGTACGTGCGCTTGCGCCTAGGATACCTGCGCCTGTGCC
>SZWC01018311.1:16593-28206 GCA_023375785.1 Penium margaritaceum
TGTGTATGTGTATGTGTATGTGTATGTGTATGTGTATGTGTATGTGTATGTGTATGTGTATGTGTATGTGTATGTGTATGTGTTTGTGTATGTGTAAGTGTATGTGTATGTGTATGTGTATGTGTATGTGTATGTATGTGTACGTGTATGTGTATGTGTAGCGGGAGGGCCGGTTCGGCCCTCCCTCCTCGCTGAAGCGAGGGATGGTTGCGCATCACCCCTCGCGTCAGCGAGGGCTGGCCGACGGCCAGCACTTCGCTGGTCACCGGCAGGCTCGCTGCCGGCCGGCTGGACGGCCGGCGGCCGGCCAAGCGACCGGCCGGCCACCACCCTGACAGCAGCCAGCCGCCGATCACGGCTTGAGCCCGCTCCGCGGATGAGGGGCCACGAGGGCCTCGAGGGCGAGGCCTCGTGGCCTCGTGCCCTCGCCCCCCCTTGCCCTCCTTGCAAGCGAGGACGAGGGATAGGGGGAGCGAGATGAGAGCGAGGAACAAGGAGCGTACGAGAAAAGTCGGCACAAAATCGTAGATCGTGCCTCGCACGGGACGATTTCGCGCTGAGGTGTCAAAACCGAAACTCAAGTTTGTTTAGGACAAACTGTGAGTTTTTGAACCGGAACACCCATGCAAACTCACGAGTTCGAGGTAGTATCCCCGCGTTTCAGACCTCGAGTGAGGGGGTTAGGTAAAAACGGAAATTGGCCTCCGGAGACTCGAGACATTTGAGTCTCCCTGCTTTTGGTCTTTGATGACGATTGCTCCTCTGTTCTGCAAGGGGGAAAACCCCTCACGCAGACTGAGAACGTAATTTTGCGAACTCCAACGATGACTTCAGCTCAGGAGCTAGAAGTTCTGGCCCGTTACACTGGTTCTCAGAGCCAGACGACCCCCGCGACTAAGTGTTTCACAGAAACGTCCGCTACATCGCGTATACAACACCGCCGACAGCTGCAAGCAGTAACAAAAATTCCAGAAGGGGCCACGTCGTCTACACCTAACGGATTGAAGTGTTGTAAAAACGTTGGAGAGATGAGAAAGAGCTCTACTTGGTGGAGCCTCTTCCTTCCACACTCTCCTCACTTCTAGGGAGCTAAGGGAGTTTTTGTGGGATGGGGTGGGGAGTGCCCACCCCCAAACCACCAAGTTTTCCCCCTCTTTTCAAGGTTCTCTCCTCCCTCCTTCATCCAAAAATTGGAACAACGTTTCTTCCCAAGGCCAAGAGCTCTCACGATCTGAGAGCACCCAAAAAAAGGAGGAATGACAATACCTTCAAGATTTTGGCGGCTTCCCCAACGACGTCGGCTCAAGGAAGACGTCACAAGGCATGCAAAGACTCAAGAGGACGCAGGAAGACAAGAAGTCAAAGGGAGGACACGAAGTTAGAAGTAGGAGTGAAGGAGTTGCTAGGATTTACTACAACTCCTTTCCCATTATTTGTCCTTGTTTTGTAAACAACACTCACATTCTTTTTGTCATTCCCTTGCATTCCAATTTTCTCTTTTCCTAGGTACTAGTCCTTGCCAATCGCCATGAGTCACAACTTAGGAAGACTAGCTTTCAAAATCCACTCCCTTGTGCCGATGTGGCGGCCTCAGAAAATAGAGTTTGAGTTTATAATTGCCTCACCGATCGTGAGAGCAAGGATTTTGTGGGAGGCGATCCCTCCTCAAAGTTGTGGGGTGATCCCCACAACGCCTTTCAAGTGCTAGTTGCAAGGACTACGAGATGGCAAGTGCCGGACTGTCGAAGACCAAAAAGGGCAAGGTGGTGACGGCCTCACCACATGCCCTCGGCAGACTTCAAGTCTTGGGAGCCTGCGCCACAAGCATGGTTGCCAAACCACAGGCAACCGTACCGCCGAAGGCAACCGACGCCAACCTCGGCGACACCGAGAAGCGTGCGGAGGCCACAAAAGTGCTTGATGAGAACGTCGACGCGCACGTGGATGATCCCCACCCGACGTATGACGTGATGGAGGAGGATCTCCCAGAGGGGGACCCCGACGAAGTGCACAACGCAGACAATGGCGAAGGCGATCAGGATCGCGGTCATCGCCTTCGCCGTGCGGCAAACTCAAGCCGTTTGCACGAGAAGGGCAAGACGCTTGCCGCATCGCCTAAAGCTGCCGACGGCAGCAAGACTGCCAAGAGCAGCAAGGGCGCCAAAAGCAGCCGCGTGGGAAGTTCCCACAAGAATGAGCCGGACGACGTCATCGCGAAGGCAATTTGCGATGACTGCCACAAGCTTGCGAATTTTGCTGCTGAGGCAGCGGGCCGACTCAAGATCACCACCAACAGTGGAGGTATGACACCACTTAGAGGAGTGGGGGTGGACACCCCTTCCTATGATGTGGCCGTAATGGGGCAAGGCAGCATCCGCTCGAGCGTCGTCGCTGACAACAGTCTCCTCCAAAAGGTGGGACTCCTTGGAGGCGTGTACGTGAACCATACCCTCCTGTAGTGGGCAAATGTGTACGGACAACGCGAGGCTCTGGATGCTATCACCGATTCTCTGACGACATCAGAGCTTAAGTTCGCGTTCGTCAACTGGCTGACTCATGTCGGGCAAAGCATCACAGACCTTGACCGTTATCGCCAGCTGCAGCGCTTTGCCGCCCATGAGGCAAGCCGCTGATGCAACGCTCTGGACAATGCATTGTAGAGCGTGACCCAGGTGCAGATGCAACAGTAAGCGGAGCACACCGCACTTGCAGATGCCACTGCCAGTGGCAGCGACGACTTGCCTACCTCAACGACTTCGAGGCCAGTCATGAACATGTCCTTCCTCCACTATGTGGAGATCTTCTGAAAGGGCATGAAGCTGACCGAGTGGTTGAACCACATGGAGCACGTCCTACGGGACCACAAGGCTCCACTCAGTCAGTGGAGTGACCTTGCCATAAATTGGCTTGAAGACAAGCTCTTCAAGTACGTGGTGAAGGAATGGAGTGCGTAGAGGCCTCACCTCGAGTGGTAGCCCATGCCGTGGGAATCCTTCTGCGCAATCATGCATAAGAAGTGTACCCAGTGTAAGGAGGCACAGCATGCCTTCCACAAGATCAAGGACTTTAGGCAATTGGGTGACTTGCTTGAGGCATACTTGAGCAGTTTTACCACGCTTAAGGAGGAAGCCAAAAGTTTCACCGAGAGCGACGGTACCCAAACCTCCAAGTATTCAGAGTACTTGGTGCTAGAGCACTTGCGCTATGGTCTTGCCAGCAAGAAGCTGAAAGACAAGAACACTACGGCCGTAACGAGCCAAGCTTGGACAAGCTGGTGGACATTGCAAGACTACATGAGCAAAGTATACTCGGCCAATCCAAAGCACTTCTCAGATGCACGGCCGAACGTGCGTGCACAGCAAGACCGCAACGCACGCATGGATGTTGCAGGGGCTTGAGGGACAGCCAGGCACCAGGACGGGGTCAAGGGCAAGCAGCCAGCAAACCCCTCAGTCAAGAAGATTGGTGGGAACAAGCCCCCCAACCACATGCGTGGCTGCAAAAATGATGAGCTACAGGTGGTGTCCGAGCGTCGTAACACGGCCTTTCGCAAGGGACTGTGCCACAACTCCATGCAGCCCGGACACTTCAGGGCTCAGTGCCCTGAGGCTAGTGGCGGTGGACAAGAGGCCGCAGCGTTAGCTGCAGCCCCAACACCTCGTGGGGAGGTTGCAATAGGAGGCCACGGACAGGGCCGTGGACAGGGTCGCAGTCGCAGCACTGGGCCCGGTTGTGGTAACGGACAAGGCGGTGGGTTGGGTTTTCCCCACCCCTAAGTGACGTTAGTGTGGATCACTCAGGTGTAAAACTAGATCACAAGTGTGGGTTCATGTTTTTAGACGAGGATGATAAACAATTCGAGTTTTTTACGACTTCAAACATCTCTATTGTTTTCTCCCCTCTCATTGAACCTCATTCACCACTTGCTGATCGACATTGCCCACTAAATCTTGCATCACCGAACGAGTTGCATGACCGAACCTGCTTAGTGATGGTGACATCGACCACTGTGCAATAATTTTGTAACACAGTGATTGAAGCAAACGCCCTCAAAGTGATGAATGCAATCACGTTCGCGATACCTTTGGTCGACGGTTTCGACCTAGTGAATTCTAAAGACTAGAAGGTGCTAGCCGAATTCACACGTTCCCACAAGATATGGACTAGAGTAGGTGAATCATGGCAGCTGCGGCGTCCGCCGTCTAGATTCTATGTTTATCACAAACACGAGCATGTTCACTCGGAAGAGTGGAGGTAACATGACATGCACTTCAAAGGACACCTAGCTGGTGCTCCCGTGAACATAAATGCTGACACTGGAGGAGATGACTCCTTTGTTAGCCTTGGCTTTACCTCACAGGTTGGCCTGAAGTACAGGCCATCAAGTGGCGCAACTGTCATCGGTGACAACCGTATGGTACCCATGATCGGTACTTGTAAAGCAAATATTTGTGTTTAAGGGTACACACAGAGTGTCAAGCTGAAGGTACTCAACCTTCTCAACCCGTTTGACGTGGTGCTAGGCAATCCTTGGCTCCGTAAAAACAAAGCTCTAATGTGCTTTGAATCAAAGCGTTTGATCCTTCCAAAAGGACAGCATCGCTTTACATTGATTCTAAGTACGGAATCATCACCGAACCGACTCAAAGTCCATGCCAGCTTGTCTGTGATGCAGGTCAAGAGATGTATTCGATAAGGTTGTCTATACTTCTTGGCTCAGCTACAAAAAGTGGAGGACGATGTGAAGGAAGACACGCCACAAGAGACCAAATCCCTATTGACCGAGTTCTTGGATGTATTCCAAGACCCACCGGTTGGGCTTCCACTAGATAGACACATTGGCTACACGATTCCGCTGCAGCCGGAGGCGACACCTCCGTTCAGACCCATGTATTACCTTAGTCCTACAGAAAGGTGAGTGGCGGAATTCCAAATCAAAGAGTACCTTGTTAAAGTATGGGTCGAGCCAAGTAGCTTGCCGTACGGTGCGCCGATCCTTTTTGTGAACAAAAAGGAAGGTGGTTTACGCATGTGCGTGGATTACCAGGCGCTGAACAAGCTGATCGTGAAAAATCGATTCCCTTTACCACATATTGAGGACCTTTCAACCAACTCCAAGGGGCAAAAGTATTTTCGTCCTTGGATTTGTCTCAAGGGCACCATCAACTCATCATCAAGGAAGATGATTTACCCAAAACTGTGTTTTGAACGCACATGTGACACTATCAGTTTTGAGTGTTACGCTTTGGGCTTACAAATGCCCTAGCAACCTTCCAAGGAGAAATGAACCAAAAACGTTTGACAAGCAACTCGGTCAGTTTGTGTTGGTTCACCTAGACGACATCGTGGTTTTCTCCAGATCAATGGAATTGCACATAGAACATCTACGCAAAGTCCTTGCAATCCTTCAAGAATAGAAGTTCTATGCAAAACTGAGCAAGTGCAAGTTTGCACAAGATGAGCTGGAATACCTTGGACACATTGTCGGTAAGGACGACATCCGTGTCGACTCGTGAAAGGTCCAAGCCATTGTAGACTGGCAACGTACGGAAACGTTTGGGCAGATTCGGTCTTTCCTCGGCCTTAAAAACTACTTTCGACGGTTTATGCAAGGGTATTTGACCCTGGTAGCACGGCTAACCAGGCTCACGCGAAAAGACGTATAGTGGGAATGGACATCTGATTACAAAAATTCTTTTCTCAAAGTAAAAGAGATTCTATCCACAATGCCCGTCCTAGCTCTTCCAGATCCATTGCAACAGTCGGAGGTTCAATGTGATGCGTCGGTAGTAGGACATGGAACCGTCCTCATGCAGAACGTTCACCCGGTCGCAAATGAGAGCCGGAAGCTCATCCCCACAGAAACGCGGTACACGACTGGGGATCAAGAGCTCCTTGTGGTAGTACACGCTTTCAAGATGTGGCGCTGCTACCTTGAGGGTGCTAAAGGGGGTGTGACTGTCGTGGTTGACCATATCCCATTGGTGTTTTTCCAAACACAACCAAATCTATCAAGACGAGAGGCGCGTTAGAGCGAATACCTTAGTCCATTCTCAATCACATGGGAATATAGGCCAGGACGCATCAATGTGGCTGATCCACTATGCCGACAGCCTATCAAAATTAAAGCAACCACCAAGGTTGGTGGGTGTTTTATGGACATTGCAATAGTAACAATACAAACACCAGATTCGTCTGCACCTCTGTAGCGACCACCACGAGAGATTATCCATTAGAACGGTCATATGAGCAGGATCCGGATGGGATACTTTGTGGATTCTTGGTTTCAAGAATCTCAAGATATGGACAAGTACGGATTGGTGGAGGCCGCAAGAATCTTCTGGCACAGAGAACAAGTTGTTGTGCCAAACTCGGGAGACCTTTGAGCAAAGATTATGTCCAAGTTCCACGACTCGCCAGTCGCAGGTCATGTGGGACCTCAAAAGAATGGACACGCACTCTTGTACCATTATTGGTGGCCAGGATGGAGTATTGATGTCCGTAAGTATTGCATGACATGCGACCCATGTGTTCGGAATAAGGCTAGTTACAAGAAGCCTGCTGGACTCCTCCAATAGCTTCCCATTTTTGGGACTCCATGGGAGTGCGTCAGCATGGACTTCATTATTGGTCTTCCCGACACAAACCGTGGCCACGATGTAATACTAGTGGTTGTGGATCTTCTGACAAAGATGACACACTTCATTCCTACAACCACTAATGTGAACGCAGAGGAGACTCATCGTCTCTTCTTTGAGGGTGTCATAAAGCACCACGGCTTGCCTTGGCGCATTATCTCTGATCAAGATCAAAAACTTGTTAGTAAATCCTTGCAAAAGATGCACGAGTACTTCAGCAGCGAGTCGCAAATGTCGACAGCGTTTCACCCTCAAACTGACGAACAAACAAAGTGCATGAACCGCACTCTGGAACAATTGTTTCGTATGTACGTGGACCCTGCCATGAATGACTGGGACGAATTCCTAGCACCGGCAAAGTTTGCAATGAATAACTCGATGAACGAGTCTACACAGTTCACACCGTTTGTGTTGAATAGTGGTCGGCATCCATTGGTGCCCTCTTCATTGGTGACGAGTGGGAGTACAAAAAGAAAGGTTCCTTCTGCTCAAGCCTTAACCGAGCGCATTCACTCCTTGTTATAGGAGGCGAAGGGTCACCTTCAAGATGCTCGGCAACGATGAAAGGCATATGCCGATGAAAGTCACCGTGACTCTAGTTTGACATCGGTGACAAAGTGTTTCTTAGCACTAAGAATCTTCGGCTCAAGTGGCTAGGGGTGAAGAAACTCCTAGCAAAGTGGATTCGTCCATTTCCCATCGTTGCACGCATCGGGCTAGTGGCATACCGATTGCTACTTCCGTCGAGTATGAAGATACATGGCGTGTTTCATGTGAGCCTGTTGGCTCCATGCATGTTAGCAGGAACCGTTCAGCCACCACTGACAGTCCTTGCTGCCGATGACCAATACGAGGTTCTTTGCCTACTCCAGCACCGAGAGCGTACTCTCTGGTCACGGGTTGTTAGGGAATACCTCGTTCATTGGGCCTAGTGTGGACCTAAACATAACTCATGGGATCCCGAATCTCGGTTGCCCACAGGGGTGGTCAACGAGGATTGAAGCGAGTGGGCAGCTTGCACGGATGGATGAGTGTCAGGGGGCACCACCTACACGCAGATAAATTGAAACACATTTCTGTAGGGAAGCTTTATGGACTGCAACCATAGGAGTTTGGGGACGCCCAACATGGCTGTCGCGCGGACGCTGCAGCTTAAAGGGGTTAGGCCACTAGTCGTGCTGACTGACAAGCTGCAGCTTAGGTCCAAGTGACATGCACGTGTTCATGTTTAGCTGATGATTGAAATTACTCAATTTTCTTTCACAATGTTGATGACTCACTGACTACAAGTCCTGCTTGTTGTTCATGAACCAAGACGTTTCATAACAAGTACAGAGGAATGTGGGAGGAGGGCCGGTTTAGCCCTCCCTCCTCGCTCAATCGAGGGGCAGTTGCGCACCACCCCTCGTGTCAGCGAGGGCTGGCCGGCAGCCAGCACTTTGCTGGCCGTCGGCCAGCTCACTGCCAGCCGGCTGGATGGCCGGCGGCCGGCCAAGCGACCGGCTGGCCACCAGCCGGCCAGCCACCAGCTACGGATCGCAACCTCAGCCCAATCGGTGGCACGATCGGTGGTTGAGGGGCCACGAGGGCCTCAAGGGCGAGGCCTCGTGGCCTCGTACCCTCACCCCCCCTCGTCCTCCTTGCAAGAGAGCAAGCAAGGACAAGGGATAGGGGGAGCAAGGTGAGAGCGAGGAGCGAAGAGCACACGAGAAATGTCGGCACAAAATCGCCAATGGTGTCTCGCACGCAACAATTTCGCGCCGACGCGTAAAAGAAAAGAAACTGGAGTTCGTTTGGGACAAAATTCGAGTTTTTGAACTGGAAAACTCGTGCAAACTCACAAGTTCGAGGTAACATCCCCTCGTTTTGGACCCAGAATAAGGGGTTAGGCAAAAACAGAAATGGGCCTCCGGAGACTCGAAGTATTCGAGTCTCCCTGCTCTGGGTTGTTTTGAAGATTGCTCCTGAGTTCTACAAGGGGGAAAACCCTTGATGCGACTGAGAACGCCATTTTGCGAGCTCCAACGACGGCTTCATAGTAGGTGTTGGAGGTTCCGGCCCGTTATAGTGGTTCTCAGAGCCAGATGACCCCCGCGACTAAGTGTTTGATGGAAACGGCGGCTACGTTGCATATATAATGCCGCCGGCAGCTAGTAGTAGCAGCAAAAATGTGAGAAGGGACCACGGCGTCTACACCTAATGAATTGAAGTGTCGTAAAGTGCGTTGGAGAGTTGAAAAACAGTTGTACTTGCTGGAGCCTCTTCCCTCCAGTCTCTCCTCACTTCTAGGGAGCGAAGGGAATTTTTGTGGGACGGGATGGGGAGTGTCCACCCCAAAACCACCAAGTTTTCCCCCTATTTTCAAGGGTCCTACCTCCCTCCTTCATCCAAAAAATTGGGATAGCGTTTCTTCCAGAGACCAAGAGCTCTCACGACCTAAGTGCACCCAAAACAAACGAGGACGGACAACACCGTTTGGGACAGCGTTTCAAGATTTTAGCGGCTTCCCCAACGCCTTCAAGGAAGACACTGCCAAGGGGCGCGAGGCGTGCAAAGACTCAAGAGGAGGCCAAGGAAGACAAGAAGTCAAAGGGAGGACAAGAAGTTAGAAGTGGCAGTGAAGGAGTTGCTAGGATGTACTAGAACTCCTTTCCCATTCTTTNTTCCAGAGGCCAAGAGCTCTCACAACCTAAGAGCACCCAACATAAACGAGGACGGACAACACCGTTTGGGACAGCGTTTCAAGATTTTAGCGGCTTCCCCAACGCCTTCAAGGAAGACACTGCCAAGGGGCGCGAGGCGTGCAAAGACTCAAGAGGAGGCCAAGGAAGACAAGAAGTCAAAGGGAGGACAAGAAGTTAGAAGTGGCAGTGAAGGAGTTGCTAGGATGTACTAGAACTCCTTTCCCATTCTTTGCCCTTGCTTTGTGAACGACACTCACATTCGTTTTGTCATTCCCTTGTATTCCAATCTTTTGTTTTCCTAGGTACTAGTCCTTGCCAATTGCCATGAGTCATGGTATAGGAAGACTAGCTTTCAAAGTCCACTCCCTTGTGCTGACGTGGCAGCCTCAGAAAACAGAGTTTTAGTTTATAATTACCCCACCAATTGTGAGAGAAAGGAGTTTGTGGGAGGCGATCCCTCCTCAAAGTTGTGGGGTGATCCCCACATCGACTCTCACATGCTATTTGTACGGAATGTGAGATGGCAAGTGCCGGACCGTCAAAGACCAACAAGGGCAAGGTGGTGACGGCCTCACCACACGCCCTCGACAGACTCCAAGTCTTGGGAGCCGTCGTTGCGAGCATGGTTTCCAAACCACAGGCAACCGATGCCAACCTCAGCGACATCAAGAAGCGTGTGGAGGTCACAAAAGTGCTCGACGAGAATGTCGACGCGCACGTGGATGATCCCCACACGATGGACAACGTGATGGAGGAGGATCTCCCAAAGGGGGACCCTGATGAAGAGCACGAAGCTGACGATGGCGAAGGCGACAAGGATCGCGATCATCACCATCGTCATGCGGCAGACTTGAGCCAATTACTCGAGAAGGGGAAAGCGCTCGCCGCATCGCCTGAAGTTGCCGGCAGCAGCAAGACTGCCGAGAGCAACAAGGGCGCCAAAAGCAGCCACGCGGGAAGTTCCCGCGAGAACGAGCCGGACGATGTCGTCGCGAAGGCAATTTGCAATGACGGCCGCAGGCTTGCGGAGTTTGCTGCTGAGGCAGTGGGCCAACTCAAGATCACCAGCGACAGTGGAGGTAAGGCACTACTCGAAGGAGTGGGGACGGGCCTCCCTTCCTACGATGTGGCCGCAATGGGGTAGTGCAACGCCCACTCGAGCGTCATCACTGACAACAGTCTCCTCCAAAAGGTGGGGCTCCTTGGAGGCATGTACGCAAACCGTACCCTCCTGCAATGGGTAAAGGTGCACGGACAACGCGAGGCCCTGAAGGCTGTGACCGATGCTCTAACGACATCATACCTTGCGTTTGTGTTTGCCAACGTGCTCGCCCACGTGGGGCAAAGCATCACGAACCTTGACCGTGATCGCTAGCTGTAGCACCTGGCCACCCATGAGGCAAGCCACCGATGTAACGACCTCGACAAGGCATTGCAGAGCGAGACCCAGGTGCTGATGCAACAGCAAGCGCAGCACGCCACAGCTGTAGATGAAATTGCAAGTGGCAGGGAGGACTTTTTTACCTCCACAACTTCGAGGCTGGTCATGAACACGTCCTTCCTCCAGAGACGACTTCCCAACAAGCAAGCTCGGCGCCGGCCAACTCGCTGCTGGTCCGCGGCCGGCCAAGCGACCGGCCCACAACCAGTCGGCCAGCCGCAAGCCGCCGATCGTGGCCTTAGCTCGATCTGCAACTTAGGGGTCATGAGGGCCTCGAGCGCAAGGCCTCATGGCCTCGTGCCATCGTCTCCCCTCGTCCTCCTTGCAAGAGAGCAAGCGACGGCGATGGATAGGGGGAGAGAGGTGAGAGCGAAGATCAAGGAGCGGACGAGAAAAGTCGGCGTGAAGTTGCCGATCGTGCCTTGCACGCGACAATTTTGCGCCGATCCCACAAAACAAAAACTCATGTTTGTTAAGGACAAATTGCGAGTTTCTAAACCCGAAAACTTGTGCAAACTCACGAGTTTGAGGTAAAGTCCCTTTGTTTTGGACCCAGAATGAGGGACTCAGGTAAGAACAGAAATGGGCATCCAGAGACTCAAAATATTTGAGTCTCCGTGTTGTAGTTCGTTGATGACGATTGCTCCTCAGTTTTGCAAGGAGGAAAATCCCTTACCCGGACTAAGAATGCCATTCTGCAAACTCCAACGACATCAGTGCAGGAGCTGGATGTTCCTGCCCTTTACAGTATGCATATGTGAATGTGTATGTGTATGTGTATGTGTATGTGTATGTGTATGTGTATGTATATGTGTATGTGTATGTGTATGTGTATGTGTATGTGTATGTG
>SZWC01018312.1:1316-34552 GCA_023375785.1 Penium margaritaceum
CCTTGTGACGTCACGATGCGCATTGCACGACACAGGGGAGACCGTGCTTCCGTCCATCACTGCTCTTCAAAGCCCCCCACGTGTGCAGTAAGGACCATGGTAAGGAAAGGGGGTAGCGCGGTGAGGGAAGCCTCGGGGGTGGGGGTGGGGGGAGGGGAGCTTGCTCATCGTTCCAAGTACAAAGTTGTAGAAGGAATGCGAGGAAAAGATCCAACAGGGGAAGAACGCCAGCAGCCCCTTCCAGAAGCATCTTCGCCGTTCGCGGACGAGTTATCTCGTTTAGTCTAGCAGTACGAGACTGACAGGAAATGCGGGATTGACTGAAGTATTTTCTTCTGCAGAGGAATAAAACACGGCGAGATTTTTTTTACCATCAGAGAGCGGCGTGAGGGAGCCGCCGAGGCCACGGCTCTGACGCTGACGGCCTTGCCCAGGAACGTCTTGCCGCCGGCAACGGCTGCGCCTGTCACGAAGGAAGACGCGCAAGCGGGAGCAGAGGCGACAATGGCGGCCATGGCTGCAAGGTTAGTGGCGGTGACGGCTGGGGTGCGTAGACCAGAGGGGTCGGGTGGCAGCTGAACAAAGGTTTGGCTTGCACAGCAACAAATGTCACTAAAATTGTGTTCAGCCCTTGGCTTTGGAGTTGGCCAGGCCTGGCCAGCACGCTGCGCTCACAGCTGCACGACGAGATCCGCTGGGATTTTCCGCTTTGGCCTCGCGACAGCGCTTTTTCGTCCCCTCCGCAACTTTTTGATCGGAAAGAGCGGCTGCAGCGACCTGGGGAGTCAATCTCAGCCCTGCGATCGCCGTTGGGTCGTGAGATGGCTCCGGGGAACAGCAGACGTTCGCAAACGGATGGGTTTACCTCGAACGGAGAAAGCGCCTGCCACGCAGGCAGGACTGCCACGACAGGAGCAGGCTCGCCACGAAAGTTGCAGGTTCATGTACAGATGGTCCTCTTTACACGAAGACCTGAACCAGAAGCATCGCAAGAACGTCCACGTGGTACTAAAAAGACGAAACGAAGAAGGTGAACGAGATCCCATTTTGGTTTTTTCGGTGCCCCATGTCGTAACAGATTGAGGGGGGGGGGGGGGGGGGGGGGGGGGGGCCTAACTCCCCGCCTCTGCACCAGAACATCCTGGGGGTTGAGCCCCATTACCAATTCTTCAAATTCATGGCGGAGGGTAGTTATTAAGATGTTTCCACCACACGTTGGAGCGAGAAATGATAGAGAACAATAGTCTTTATTTTGAAGGATGAAATCAGAGATGAGGGCTCAAGAAAAATCTTCTTTAACATATTTGAGTTTTAAATGCATGCGTTTATTGCTTTTCCTATAGATCAAGGTACATACAAGTGTGTTTGGAAGGCTATCACAAAGGTGGTGATGATTGTAGCCGAGGGGCAAGAAGTGGGTTCGACCCAGCATTCTTGCCATATGAGATGGACCAGGGTAGCATGGAAGATGGAACAGTTAACGTTAAACACTTTGGGTTTAAGGGGGCCTAGAAGAAGTTCTAGAGTAGAGAGGGGTATTTTAGGGAAGATATTTATAAAGAAATCTCCCATCCTCAATCAAAGGGGGTGTAGACGACAACATAGAAGAAAGCAATGTTTCATTGTTTCCTCTGTGCCACAAAAGGGGGCGTGTGTTTGTTCCCTTACAACAGAAACAGGTGTGCCTTGCAGCTAGTGTGGAGCGGGATACGATTTTGGTCTACGCGTCTCTAAGGCGAAGGAAAGGGAGGAAGTCATGCTTTCCACGGATAGCTAGCCAGTTAAGCTGGATATTGGGGAAATTTTTGGCCCAACCTGTCTCATAAAATGGAACTAGGTTGTGGCGTTGGAGGAGACGATGGGAAACAATTGTCAATGGTCGGTTTGAAAATCTAAAGGATGGGATTGTGGGGCGATCTAGTAGACCTATCATTCACTCCTCTAGAGAGATAACGACAAATGCGAGGGGTTTGCCGTGGACTTGCGATGTCTTGGCTCATGGGTGGGTGCCGAGAGTGAGGTGGATGGGGTCTACCTCTAAAGGGACTGCTAATGATAGTGGAGGGCGAGGGAAGTTTCATTGGTGGTCAAGTATGGAGTTTGGGAGTGTGGAACAGGGAATGGATATCCAAGAGCATGAGTACATGTACATGATAGGGTAGGGAGTCCGCGACGGCTTGAATGGTCTGTTGTCAAGCCGCTACCCAAGACGAGGGTGGGCGTGTGGTAATGTCCTTGAGGGTGGTTCCATTCGAGATGAGCCATTGCTCTTGTCTCTATATTCCAAATGGTTTTCCCGTGTCTTTCTGGGTGAAGCTATTGAAGGGCATGTACTAGTGGGGGAGTTCCTTGAAGACTGGCTGTGGAGGGTGAACTGTCAAGTCAGATGCTGTAGAATTCTTTAATGTCGTGATACATTTAGTGTTTATGATAGAAATTCCAAGTCGCATTATTGAGACGAGAGAGGAAGAAATGATCGTGTTTGCATAGGCCTTGTGAGAAGAAGGGTGTACATTTCCATTGCGCTTCTCTCGGTTGAAGGAAGGAGTACATCCATTTAGTAGGTTGTGCCTTGACTATGACATTGGGTTAGTTGACCCCTAGTCCTCCTTTTTATGTGGGGCATACCGGTGATGCTGGTGAATAGAGCCTTGGACCACGGCCGTTGCCATCTCCCGGCGTGTTTGAAGAGAGGAAGTTGCATAGTAAAGTATTGATATCCTGGGGGTGGTTGGGTGTTGGAGGGCATACATAACTGAAGAAGAGGAATTCAGACTTAAGGTATGCATTGATTGCTATGGCTTTGGTTTGGACGTGGGCTCCTTCTTTTTCCACAAGGAGATGGATGCTGTGAATCAGTGCAAGGTTGGATTCCACGCGTGGTCCAAGTTGAGGGTTGGGAGTAAAAGATGTCCAAGGATGCGAGTGGGAGTGCGAGAGGGTGGAAATGGGGAGTTAGTTGTGAGTGGTGAGTAGGCACCGATGGGAAGGATGCTTGTTTTGTGATCATTTGTGCGAAGGCCTCTATACCTGGCACATGTTCAGAGGCAACGAGCAACGGGTTGGATTTCGGATACAGATGAGAGGATGAGGGACACATTGCCTACATAGCCGACGATGGATTTGCAGAGGTGGGGAAAAATAGGTACTCCTTGAAGGTGATGGCGAAGGAGTTCTACAATGCAGTAAACATGAACCAGAACGGCAGAACAAAACCATGATCCACTTCAAACGTTGATTTGCGTCAATCAAAGAGGCATGCCATACTAATCCGACAACACCTCTCCTTGCCATGATCCACATTTTCAAACAACAACACCTAGATCGCTTATGAAATGGAACACAAAAGGGAATCGGACCTCGACCCTCCTCACAAGAAGAACCGCACCCCCAAAAATCTCATCGACCATCCTCACCCTAAGAGATACACATGGATCCCTTCAATCAACGCCAGAAGTGATGTAACGTATTGCACGAGCTCTATTTCAAGGAGTTTAACAACAACCCAAACGTGTTGATACCATTGTTTTTGCTTCCACAATACATAAAATGCATCCCACCCAATTTCATTCCCAAGCTTTCAGTGTTGATCAATTGAAGTGAGATGGTAGGCCCAACACTCTCTCGGGCACTACACAAAACCCTAGTAGTAGATGGCCTCCTTGGAAAATTCTTTGAAACCTCCATCCTCCATTCTTCATGCCAACTCCTTCAGTTCCACAACCAAATCAGCGACGATCACTCTAAAATGGGTGGCTTTGCCTCCTTTATCACTAGCCTCATCTACAAAAGGGAAACCATTAGGACATTGCAACGTACAGACCAATCTCTCTTTTGAACGTGGAATGTAAAACCCTGACCTAGTTAATTGCAACCAGGATGGAGAAAACACTCCCACAAGAACGATACTGGCTTCATCCCCGGACGCAACACCCAACACTCTCTCTTACAATCATATGACCTTCACCACTAGGCAACCCACACCTCATCCTTGCTCTACTACTCATTGGCAGATTGTATGAAAGCACACAACTCCCTGAATCAAGAATACTTGTATGCAGCCCTACAACACCTTGGCTTCCCACAATTCTTCATCCGGTGGATCACCCTCCTCGACCACCGCATCCTGACACAATTCCTGCTAAATGGATTCATCGCCTCTCCCATCTTCCTCCATAATGGGATCCAAAAGGCTGCCCCGTATTACCCATACCCTTGATTCCATTTTGGTTTCTTGTAGCCTCTAGTCACAACCAACTGAGATAGAAATCTACGTCATCACAAAATGAACCCAAGCGGTTGAGGCTAGTCTAAAAACCACACCTAGGAAGGGGGAACACATTGGGATGCTTACACCTGTTGATGAATTAGGAGTCGATGAATAGTAGAAAACTTTTTTAACAAGAAGTGACCCATGAGAAAGGCGTTCGTGGAGTGATACTCCAACGTCATTAGTTTTACACGGAACTTCTTTGATTTTTGTAGAGAATCTTGGCTCAAACCGCCTAGAAGTTCTCCCATGAAAAGGCGGGGGAGTAGCAGAATCACTTTCTCGATTGGGCAGAGGCCTAGGTCTACCCATCACTTGAGTTATGGCTAATCAACCAAATTTTATATACTATGTAACCTATGTATACTACTCCTCTAATTTCTTCATTTCCTGAAAGTTTACCTACGTGTATACACTTGTGACATCACCGATGTACTTGTGAAAAAATCCCTTTTCTTTTAATTGGGAGTTATATATCCATTACCTTGGTTCATTAAAACTAATTTTATGTAAAGTTCAAGATGTAATCCATAGCTTTGAACTTGCCTAGTTATGTCCTCTAAGGTCCCCAAGGACATATTTGTTCGACCTAGTATTGTTGTAACATGTCGAGTCTCCAGCTCCTGCTCTAAAGTCGTCGTCGGAGTTGGTAGAATGGCGTTCTTAGTCCGTGTCAGGGGTTTACCCCCTTCGCAGGATTGCGGGGCAATCGTCATCAACAACCCAGAGCAGGGAGACTCGAATGTTTCGAGTCTCCGGAGGCCCATTTCCGTTTTTAACCAAACCCCTGGTTTTGGGACCCAAACTGGGGGTTTTTACCTCAAACTGGTGTGTTTGCACGAGTTATTCCGTTTATTTCATGTTGAAGTTTGTCGAGAACGAACATCGATTTACGTTTTGCCGTTCTAGCGCGAAATCGTCGCGTGCGAGGCACGCTGGCGAGTTCGCACCAGCTCTCTCTCGACCTCACCCTCGTTCCCCCTATCCCTCGTCCTCGCTTGCTTCTTTTGCAAGGAGGGCAAGGGGGGGCGAGGACACGAGGCCACGAGGCCTCGCCCTCGAGGCCCTCGTGGCCTCTCAGCCGCCGATCGGGCTGAGGCCGCGATCGGCGGCTGGCGGCTGGCCGGCCGGGCGCTTGGCCGGCCGCCGGCTGTCCAGCCGGCCGGCAGCAAGCTGGCCGGCGGCCAGCGAAGTGCTGGCCGCCGGCCAGCCCTCGCTGATGCAAGGGGTGGTGCGCAACCACCCCTCGCTTGAGCGAGGAGGGAGGGCCAAACCGGCCCTCCCGCTACATTCCTCCCCACTTATTATGAATCGTCTCAGTTCATGAACAACAAGTAGGATTGTCAGTTAGTGAGTCATCAACATTGTGAAAGAAAACAAATAATTCCAATCACCAGCTAGACATGAATGTATGCATGGTACTTAGACCTAAGCTGCAGCTTGTCGGTCAGCACGGCTAGCGGCCTCCCCCCTTTAGATTGAAGCGTCCGCGCGACAACCATGTTGGGCGTCCCCAACCTCCTATGGTCGTTGTCCATGAATGCCGCCCAGTGGGAATGTTGTTCACGTTTTCCACGTTCAGGTGGTACCTCCTGCCACGCGTCAATCTGTGCAAGCTGCAAGCTCGCTCTAGTACTCGTTGACCACCCCTGTGGGCAACCGAGATTCGGGCTGCCATGAATTATGTTCAGGTCCACAACCGGCCCAAGGAACAAGGTACTCCCTGACAACGCACGACCAAAGAGTACGCTCTCGGTGCTGGAGTAGGCGAAGAACCTCGTATTGGCCGTCGGCAGCCAGGATTGCTAGCGGTGGTTGAAGGATTCCTTCTGCCGTGTATGGAGCTAGCAGGCTCACATGAAACACGTCATGTATCTTCATACTCGGCAAAAGTAGCAATCGGTATGCCACTGGCCCGATGTGTGCCACAATGGGAAACGACCCAATCCACTTCGGTAGAAGTTTTCTTGCCCTTAGCGATTTCAGCCGAAGGTTTTAAGTGCTAAGCAACACTTTGTCACCGATGTCAAACGAGACCTCCCGGTGACCTTTGTCGGCATATGTCTTTTGTTGCTGCTGAGCTCCTTGATTGTGACCCTTCACCTCCTGTAACAAGGAGTCGATGCGCTCGACAAAGGCTTGAGCGGAAGGAACCTGCCCTCCTGTACTCCCACTCTTCACCAACGAAGAGGGTACCATTGGATGCCGACCGCTGTTCAACACGAAAAGTGTGAACTATGTGGACTCGTTCAGTGAGTTGTTCACCGCAAACTCTGCCGGTGCTAGGAATTTGTCCCAATCATGCATGGCAGGGTCCACGTACATGCGGAGCATCTACTCCAGAGTGCGATTGATGCGCTCTGTTTGCCCGTCAGTTTGAGGGTGAAATGCTGTCGACATTTAAGACTCACTGCCGAAGTATTTGTGCAGTTTTTGCCAGAACTCACTAGCAAATGTTTGATCTCGATTGGAGATAATGCGCAACGGCAAGCCGTGATACTTTACGACATCCTCAAAGAAGAGACGAGCGGTCTCCTCTGCATTCACGTCAGTGGTTATAGGAATGAATTGTGTCATCTTCGTCAAAAGATCCACAGCTACTAGTATTGCATCATGGCCACAGGCCGTGTCCAGAAGACCACTAATGAAGTCCATACTGACGCACTCCCATGGAGTCCCAGGAATGGGAAGCTGTTAGAGGAGTCCAGCAGGCTTCTTGTTACTAGCCATATTCCAAAGACATGGGCCGCATGTCATGCAATACTTACGCACATCAACACTCCACCCTGGCCACCAATAGTGGTCCAAGAGTGCCTGTCCGGTCATTCGGGGTTCAACATGGCCTGCGACCGGTGGGTCGTGGAACTGGGAGATAACCTTTGCTCGAAGGTCTCCCGAGTTTGGTACAACAATTTGTTCTCCGTGCCAGAAGATTCCTGCGGCCTCCACCAAGCCATACTTGTCCAGATTTTGAGAGTCTTGAAACCAAGAATCCACACAGTATCCCATCCGGATCTTGTTAACAAAACCGTTGTAATGGATAATCTCTCGTGGTTGTTGCCGCAAAGGTGCAGGGGGATCTGGTGGTTGTACTGTTGTTGTTGCAATGGTCATAAAACACCCACTGACCTCGGTGGTTTCTTCAATTTCCACAGGCTATCGGCTTAGTGGATCGGCCACATTGATGCGTCCTGGGCGATATTCCCATGTGAAAAAGAATCGACTCAAGTATTCACTCCAACGCGCCTCTCGTCTTCACAAGTTTGGTTGCGTTTGGAAAACCACCAATGGATTATGGTCGGTCACAACCGTCATACCCCCTTCAACACCCTCGAGGTAGCAATGCCACATCTTGAAAGTGCGTACTACCGCAAGGAGCTCTTGATCCCCAGTCGTGTACCGCGTTTGCACAGGAATAAGCTTCCGACTCTCATACGCAACTGTGTGACCGTTCTGCATGAGGACGGCTCCGAGTCCTACTACTGACACATCACATCAAACCTCCCACGGTTGCGATGGATCCGGAAGCTTTAGGACGGGCGCCGTGGATAGGAGCTCTTTGACCTTGAGAAAAGCGTTATCACAATCAGGTGTCCATTCCCAACGCACGTCTTTTCGCATGAGCCTGGTTAGCAGTGCTACCAGGGTCGAATACCCTGGCATAGACCGTCAAAAGTAGTTTGCGAGGTCGAGGAGATACCGTATCTATCCAACATTCTCAGGACGTGGCCAGTCCACAACGGCTTGGACCTTTTGTGGGTCGACACGGATGCCGTCCTTGCCGGCGATGTGCCCAAGGTATTCGAGTTCATCTTGTGCAAACTTGCACTTGCTCACTTTTGCATAGAACTTCTGTTCCCAAAGAATTACGAGAACTTCGCGTAGATGTTCTACGTGCTCTTCCATTGATTTGGAGAAAACCAGGATGTCATCCAGGTAAACAAAGACAAACTATCTCAGTTACTTGGCGAACGTTCGGTTCATTTATCCTTGGAAGGTTGCCGGGGCATTTGTAAGCCCGAAGCATAACACTCGGAACTCATAGTGTCCCATGTGCGTCCGAAACGCGGTTTTGGACACATCATCTTCCGTGATGCGGATTTGATGGTACCCTTGAGACAAATCCAAGGACGAAAATACTTTTGCGCCTTGGAGTTGGTAAGAAATATCCTCAATCCGCGATAAGGGGAATCAATTTTTCACCGTCAGCTTGTTCAACGCCCGGTAATCCACGCACATGCGTAACCCACCATCCTTTTTGTCCACAAAAAGGATCGGCGCACCATACGGCGAGCTACTGGGCTCGATCTACCCCTTTGCAAGGTACTCTTTGATTTGGCGTTTGGCCTCTCGCCAATCTGCTGGACTAAGGCAATACATGGTTCTGAACAGAGGAGTCACCTCCGGTTGCAGCGGAATCATGTGACCCATGTGTCTTTCTGGTGGAAGCCCAGCCGGTGGGTCTTGGAATACATCCAAGAACTCCGCCAATAGAGATCTGATCTTTTGTGGCGTGTCTTCCGTCATGTTGTCCTCAACTTCCTGCAACCGAGCCAAGAAGTATCAACAACCTTGTCAAATACGTCTCTTGACCTGTATTGCAGACAAGCTGGCATGGAATTTGAGTCGGGTTGGTGAAAATTATGTACTCGGAATCAACATAAAGCGGCATTGTCCTTTTTGGAGGATCAAACGCTTTGATTCAAATCATATTAGTGCCTTGTTGTCACGGAGCCAGGGGTCGCCTAGCACCACGTCAAAAGGGTCAAGAAGGTTGAGTACCTTCAACGTAACACTCTCTGTGTACCCTTGAATACATATTTTTGCTTTACAAGTACCGATCACGAGTACCGTACGGTTGTCACCGACGACAACTGCGCTGTTCGATGGCTCGTACCTCAAGCCAACCTGTCGGGTAAAGCCAAGGCTAACAAAACAGTCGTCCCCTCTAGTGTCAGCAAGTACGTTCATGGGAGCACCATCTAGGTGTCCTTTGAACTGCATTGTCATGTTGCCCCCACTCTTCTGAGTGAACAGACTCGATGATGGCAAGCCGAGTTTGTGATAAACACGGAATCTGTATGACAAGCATCGCAACTCCCATGATTCACCTACTCGAGTCCACATCTTGTGGGCACGTGTGAATTCGGCTAGCACCTTCCAGTCTTGAAATTTGATTGGGTCAAAATTGTGGACTAAGGGTACTGCAAATGTGATTGAACTTATTGCTTTGAGGGCGTTTGCTTCAATCACTGTGTCGCACAACTCTTGCACAATGGTTGGTGTCGCCACCACTAAGCATGTACGATCCTCATCTCGTCCGGAGATGCAACGTTTAGTGGGCAATGTCGGTCAGCAAGTGTAGAATGCGGTTCAACAAGAGGAGAAAAGACAACAGAAAAATTTGAACTTGTCAAAAACTCAAATTGTTTAACATCCTCATCTGAAAACATGAACCCACACTCGTGATCCAGTTTTACCCCTGAGTGGTCCCCACTGACGTCACTCAGGGGTGAGGAAAACCCGCCCCACGGCCCTGTCCGTTACCACGACCGGGCCCATTGCCGCGACCATGACCCTGTCCATGGCCCTGTCCGCGGCCTCCTGCTGCACCAACCCCACGAGGTGCTACTGCTGCAACTAACGCCATGGCCTCTTGTCCACCCCCAGCAGCCTGAGGGCACTGAGCCCTAAAGTGGCTCGGTTGCATGCAGTTGTGACAGAGCCCTTCGTAAAAGGATGTGTTGCGATGCTCACGTGCCGCCTGCAGCTTGTCATTCTCGCAGCTGCGCTTGTTGTTGGGACCCTTGTATCCACCAGCCTTCTTGGCTGGAGGGTTTGCAGGTTGCTTGCCCTTGGCCCCGCCTCGCTGTCCAGCTGACCCACCATTCCCTGCAGCGTCCATGCGCATGTCGCGGCCTTGTTGTGCACGTGCGTTTGGCCATGCATCAGAGTAGTGCTTCGGGTTCGCCGAATACACTTCGCTCATGTAGTCGCGCAACGCCCTCCAGCTTGTCCAAGCTTGGCCAGTGGCTGTCGTGGTGGTCCTTTAGCTTCTCACCGGCGAGACCATCCCGCAAGTACTCCAGCAGCATGCACTTTGGGTACTTGAAGGTCTGAGTCCCATTGCCCTCGGTGAAGCTTTCGGCTTCTTCCACGAGTGCGGCGAACTCGCTAAAGTAAGATTCGAGCGAGCTGTCCAACTGCCTGAAGTCCTTGATCTTGTGGAAGGCGCGCTGCGCCTCCTCACGTTGGATGCACTTCTTGTGCATGATGGCGTAGAAGGCCTCCCACGGCATGGGCTGCTACTCGAGGTGCGGCTGCTACGCAGTCCACTCCTTGACCACATACTTGAAGAGTTTGTCTTCAAGCCGCGTCGTGGCAAGGTCGCCCCACTGGCTGAGTGAAGCCTTGTGGACACGTAGGACGTGCTCCATGCGGTTCAGCCAGTCGGTCAGCTTCACGCCCTTCCGGAAGATCTCCACACCGTGGAGGAAGGACGTGTTTATGACCGACCCCGAAGTCATCGAGGTAGGGAAGTCGTCGCTGCCACAGGCAATGACATCCGTCGCTGTGGCACGCTGTGCTCGCTACTGCATCCGCACCTGTGTCATGCTCTGCAACGCCTTGTTCAGGTCGTTGCATCGGCGGCTTGCCTCATGGACGGCCAGGCGCTGTAGCTGGCGATCACGGTCAAGGTCTGTGATGCTCTGCCCGACGTGGACTAGCAGGTTTGCGAACACGAACTTGAGCTCTAATGTCGTGAGAGCATCGGGGATAGCCTCCAGGGCCTCACGTTGTTCGTGCACCCTTACCCACTGCAAGAGGGTACGGTTTGCGTACACGCCTCCAAGGAGTCCCACCTTTCGGAGGAGACTATCGTCGGCGACGATGCTCAAGTGGGCACTGCCTTGCCCCATTGCGGCCGCATCAAAGGACCCATTCCTCCGAGTGGTGCCATATCTCCACCATCGGTGGTGATCTTGAGTCGGCCTATGACCTCGGTAGCAAAATCCGCGAGCCTACAACTGTCATCACGAATTGCCTTCGCGGTGACGTTGTCCGGCTCGTTCTCGCAGGAACTTCCCGTGTGGCTGCTTTCAACGCCCTTGATGCTCTCGGCAGTCTCGCTGCTGTTGGCAGCTTCAGGCGATGCGGTGGGCGTCTTGCCCTTCTCGAGCAATCGGCTTGAGTTTATCGCACGACGATGGCAATGGTTGCGATCCTCGTCGCCTTCGCCATCGTCGACGTCTTGCTCTTCGTCGGGGTATCCCCCCGGGAGATCCTCCTCCATCGCGTCGTCCGTCGCGTGGGGGTCACCCACGTGCGTGTCCACGTGCTCGTCGAGCACCTTTTTGGCCTCCGCAAGCTCCTCGGCATCGCCAAGGTTGGCGTCGGTTTCCTTCGGCGGTACGGTTGCCCTTGGGGTACGGTTGCCTTTGGGTTGGCAACCGTGCTTGCGGTGGCGGCTCCCAAAATTTGGAGTCCGCCGAGAGCTTGTGGTGAGGCTGTCACCACGTTGCTCTTGTTTGTCTTGGACGGTCCGGCACTTGCCATCTTGTCGTTTGTGCAACTAGCACGTGAAGGTCGTTGTGAGGATCACCCCACAACTTAAAGGAGGAATCGCCTCCTACAATCTAGCTCTCACGATCGGTGAGGCAATTTCAATTTAAATTTCTATTTTCCTAGGCCGCCACGTCGGCACAAGGTCGTGGGTTTAGAAACTANGGCACTTGCCATCTTGTCGTTTGTGCAACTAGCACGTGAAGGTCGTTGTGAGGATCACCCCACAACTTAAAGGAGGAATCGCCTCCTACAATCTAGCTCTCACGATCGGTGAGGCAATTTCAATTTAAATTTCTATTTTCCTAGGCCGCCACGTCGGCACAAGGTCGTGGGTTTAGAAACTATTCCTCCTAAGCAGTGACTCATGGCACTTGGTAGCAACTAGGATCTAGGAAAACATAAATTAACAATACAAGGGAGTAACTAGAAGTGTGAGTACCGCTCACAAAACTAGGAAAAAGAGTAAGAACACAAGCAAGTACAAGGTCAAGAGCAAAAGGACTATTTTCTTCTTGACTTCTAGTCTTCTTGTCTTCTGGTCTTCTTTGGTCTCTTTTTGCGTCTTCTTGGCACGTCTCGCGCCCCTTGGCGGCGTCCCCCTTCAGCCGGCGGCGTTGGGGGAGCCGCCAAAAGTCCCCAAGGTGTAGTCCTCCCTCCTTTTAGAGCTTCATCAAGCTTTGAGAGTCCTTGGCCTTGGGAAGAAGTGCTGCCCCAATTTCTTGGTTGAAGAAGGGAGGGAGGGAACCTTGAAGAGAGGGGAAAACTTGGTGGTTTGGGGGTGGGCACTCCCCATCCTGTCCCCAAATATTCCCTTAGGTCCCCTGGAGGTGAGGAGAGGCTGTGGAGAAGGAGCTCCAAAACAATAGAGCTCTTCTCTAGCTTCCTAACGCCCTTTACGGTGCTTCAAACGGTGAAGCGTAGATGCTGTAGTCCCTTCTGGCGTTTCTACTGCTGCTTGTAGCTGCCGATAGCGTTTTATCTATGTCGTAGCCGCCGTTTCTGTCGAACTCTTGGTCGCGAGGGTCGTCTGGCTCTAAGAACCACTGTAACATGTCGAGTCTTTAGCTCCTACTCTGAAGTCGTCGTTGGAGTTCGCAAAATGGCATTCTCAGTCCACGTTAGGGATTTACCCCCTTCGCAGGACTGAGGGGCAATCGTCATCAACGACCGAGAGCACGGAGACTCGAATATTTTGAGTCTCCGGAGGCCCATTTTCGTTTTTAACCAAACCCCTGGTTTTGGGACCCAAACCGGGGGTTTTTACCTTGAACTCGTGTGTTCGCACGAGTTTTTCCGTTTATTTTATGTCAAAGCTTGTCTAGAACAAACTTCGATTTACGTTTTGCCGTTCTAGCGTGAAATCGTCGCGTGTGAGGCACGCTGGCGATTTCACGCCAGCTCTCTCTCGACCTCACCCTCGTTCCCCCTATCCCTCGTCCTCGCTTGCTTGTTTTGCAAGGAGGGCAAGGGGGGGCAAGGGCACGAGGCCACAAGGCCTCGCCCTCGAGGCCCTCGTGGCCTCTCAGCCGCCGATTGGGCTGAGGCCGCGATTGGCGGCTGGCGGCTGGCCGGCCGGTGGCCGGCCGGTCGCTTGGCTGGCTGCCGGCCGTCCAGCCGGCCGGCAGCGAGCTGGCCGGTGGCCAGCAAAGTGCTGGCCGCCGGCCAGCCCTCGCTGTCGGGAGGGGTGGTGCGCAACCACCCCTCGCTTCAGCGAGGAGGGAGGGCCGAACCGGCCCTCCCGCTACAATTGTGGAGAGTGTATGGGTAAGTGTATCTGGAAGAAGTTGACACAAATACACTTGTGTATCTCTTTTTATGTATACTATTCTTGATCAAGGACGTCAATTGTTGTCAATCAATGACATCCAGACAAGGGAGAATAGGAAGACTTCACTCGTGCAATTGCACCATGAGTTCTATGTAAATGGAAAAAGAGAACCCCGATCAACCCCCATCCCCCAACACCCAGAATGTATTGGGGGAGTGTATCAAGGAATGTATCGTAATGCACTCGCAAATGTACACAAGTTTTTTTATACATTTGTGTATCCGTTTGGCGTCCCTTCACAAACACTTCACAATACATCCCCCTAATACACTTTGCGTAGGGGGGGGAGGGGAGGGGGACGTCGAGCCCCCCCTCCCAAAAGAGTGAAAAGTGTACCTAGAGTGTGTACCGGAAGGTAACTTGTAGACAGCCGTATAAATGCACATGTGTACACAATGTGCATTAGAAGAAACCTATTCTAAGCCATCATTCTGAGTCATCTGATGGGTTACAATAACTTAATATTACAGGGGCTAGCGCTTAACCAGTGAATGGTATTCGCATCATGTAACCACGCCACATTGAGAGCACCATCCCCAGAAGAATGCGAGTGTATTGGGGGTGTGTATCGAGTCGTGTATGAGGAATCTCCTCGAAAGTAAACGCAAGTGAATTTGTACACCCGTGTATTGTTACAACCCCTCTCCCGATACACAACCCAAGACATTGACCAAATACATTTTGATAGGGGGAGGTATCAATGATCCTCCTTCTCCAAAGTTGTTATTTTACCTAGATAGATTCTCACTGATTACAATGAGTAGACATCCAGTAGACAAACATCTCTTCATGTTTGTTATCATTCAGATTTTACGTAGATCGTCGATCTTAGGCATCTGACAGTGCCCAGGATGTGAACTAAGAACCGAAACACAATCGAAATGTCATAGTCCCACCGCGATGACAAAATTAATGCACCCCAATGAGACCCCCCCCTCCAAACACGATAAGTGTATTGGGGGGATGTATCGGGGAGTGTATCGTGATTACTCACCAAAATGTACATAAGTGAATTAAGTCACACGTGTATTTAATTGCCCCCCTCCTGATACACTTCCCAATACACCCTCGATACATGTTTGGGCTACCGAGGGGGGGAGGGGGGGGGACGCTCGAGTGTTGAAAAAAAAATGTTCATGGCGGCAATGTGATATCTCGCTTGATCTTTGAAAAGACGTTCTTGATTAGGAGCTTGCAGAGAGTAGTACAATTCAACATCACTGACTCTATTACAATCATAACACGAACTTTACTCAAGGCACCCGATACGTGGAAAAGTGAAAAAATGTTCTTTAGTGTTTTTGGACAGTTTTTGTAGAGAATCGATTTAAAACAAAATAAATTACATCCATCTATCGATCCATTTATGAGAAAGTCTTGTGGTCATGTGCACGAAAACAACTGTGAACACAATTCTAACCAGTGATTTATAGGAAACAAAAATGATTCGCTAGGTTATCTTCCTAAAAGTATCCCCACCATATGTTTCATTGTTGTACACACATTAACAAGTGTGTGGATTTGGGGTGATTGGGCATAAATGAATCACTCTTGGACCGACCAACCCCAAGGAGGTCTGAGTGGACCAACTCCAACAAAGGCAGTGCCTTGGAAGTGAAGTCAGGGCAGATGCAGTGATGCATGTTACTCTATGTGCAAAAGAGGCAACCGGTCTTGGACACATTCTCAAAGGATGCTGTGTAAATAGCTAGGTCTTTCCATGTCCGATTGAGCTTAGACATGTTGTTTGACCTCACCATCAATGGCGACAATGGAGTAAGCACCAACACTCCTGGGGGATAACACCTGTGACAAACACATGAGCACAATTGGATGCGGGGAGGAACCAGATTAAGCGCAGCGAGAGACATGATAAAGATCATCCCCAACCAAAGCACCTAGGACAATGGGATGAGTGTGGCAAGTAGTTTTCATCAAAGTGCTAAAAAAAGGACCCATCATGGTGCATGCATAAATAGAGAGCAGGCTGACCTCGAGACCAAGGACACAGACTACATCAAGAGGGGAGAAGGGGCGATATGAACCATCAAGCGTACACACAATCCTGGCCACTTTGACATGAAAGAACTGAGAAGAAGACATACAAGCCAATCAAACAGGCCCAACGGGCCCGAGAGCCATAAATTCACACAACAACAGGTCGTGTGATGGGTGAGATCAGAGTCGATGGTCTAGGCACACTCCCTCACAACCCATAGTCTTCACTAACAACATGCCACAGAATACATAGTCCCCGTTGGAATCTTAGCAAAGGAATCAAAACAACATCGAACAACACCAATCTATGACTCCTCAAGCTAGGCAATGCTGTCAGGTCCAACCTCATCACACGCCGACGACGCTCCTCCACACGCATCATCACGTGTAAGAAACACAACAAGACAATCTGTCTGTGAACCAGCCAACTACTACAACACATTTACACCTCCCTGAGTGTGAAGTGTCAGCACTTGATGAAGCTCTTCAATTGTGGGATCGCATGGGCCCCGGTCATAGCTACTACCTAGAAGAGTGGAGACCTCCGCTGACGTTTTGATCGTAACGCAACCTGCTTATTGTATCACGTATAATTAACAACAAAATCTGAAAATGGTTTAAAAAAAAGCAAAAAGTTTCATTTTTGTTTTCACTTTGGACATTGTTTTGTGATGGATTTGACACACCATATACTATTTTTCTTGTATGGCAGAATTATTCAACTCCTGCAGCTTCAAATTTTGGGGCTGGACCATTGTTTTCTTGTAGACGTGTGAGAATAAAAGGGATATGCTCAGAGCGTGCGGCAGTGTATTACAATCTCACGAGTGTGGCACAAAATCCGAAGTGAGAGTTGCAGAAAAACCCAAACTAGCAGGGAAAAAATGCCAGAGGACACCATTTATCTCTCAGCAAGTCACAAATTCACATTTTCATTCAAACCACGTAGGTCTTCATTAGTAACTATTGTTGGTAGGGTATTTGGCGTTGGGAGATGTATGTTACGCATGTGCCTCCTTGAGGTCATGCGTGATCGCATGATCACGCACAGCCAAGTCAAGGGTTTGCTAGTACTCAGCTTAGCAACCACTGCATTCACAATTGTAGTAGTGGGAAAAACATCCACGGCCACTGCTCTGTGGATGTTGTTGTTGCTGTTGCATTCCTTTTTCATGTTTCTTTTTCCACTTATTCCCTTGACCGTTACAATGTCCCAAGCCTAGCCATTCCATGTAGAGGGAGAGGAGGATGAAGCATTGGAGGTAGGACTGGAGAACTGTGACAAAGATGTTAGAGGTGTCACAACCATTATTGCAACAAGCACGCTCTCCCGATGCGCACTGGCTGCCTTCAAGGCCAATGTCACCTGAAGGAAGTGACGATGGGCTTGAGGAATGAGCCAAAGCAGCTCGAACGTCTTGCACAACACGACAAGGTCAAAACTGGTGAAGAGCCTCACGTGTTCCAGATGAAGTGCCCACATTTGCATCCCCCCATAAGTCTCAAGGTGGACGTAGATATGCATGGCGTGCCACCAGTAGTCAATTGCGAACTCCAATGAACCTTGACGGAAGTAGCGGAACTAGCGTAGCCCGCTTGCCCTTCTCACACGAGTCTTAGTAGCAAGCAGCATTAATGCAAACTCCCAAGCCATTCGTAGGTTTTCTCCAGTCCCGATCTCCGCTCTACGTAGGAAGGGACGGAATTTGACAAAAACATCTTCTGGCATAGAATGGATTAGGCCGCACATGGCTCCTGCTACTGTCTAGACCTAGCGAGTGTCCAAAGTCTGGTAGTGACAATGGTAGTAGGGCCAGACACCCCCTCGAGTCAGCCCACACATGAAACAGGACCTCTTAGCAATCAAAGCATACGTTACTATCATAGCAGGATGCATGAGTCTCAAAGTCCTTTGGTCACCGCATTGTGGGGTTGAGAACCTCAGGCTCCCGTGACTGTGGATGTAGTAGAGGGAGACTGCCATTGAGAGGGAAACCTAGAAAGGAAAATCATGTGGATGATCGGACATGGTCCTGACGGAATTCTGGCACTGATGTGGCTCATCCTGATCCTAGGTACAGCTCACGAATCTGCTCTTGAAGTAGGCTTAGTCTCAGGTGAGTAATCATCTATCTGCTCCTCTTCCCAGGTGTCAATCATGAAGTTTTATAGCTATAACGGCAGGTAACCACGTCCCACATTGTTGTCTGTGTTTAGTAGCTACGGAGCTACTATTGATGCATGTGTAGCTACTGTTACTGCACTACACAATGACAAATCTACGCATGCACACAACTGAGCCACTGCTATTTCCACTACCGATATGCTCCTACTACAACTACTGACATTGCAACTATGTTGCTGCCGCCACCGCTCCTGCTGATACATTACTATCCTAACTATTAGTAGTGCTATTGAGATGTTAAACATAGGTGCTGCTACTATTACAATATGTTTTTGCTTGTTTTGGCCACTTATTGTTGTTTTCACTCCTCACTGCTCCTTCCTACCGCTGCTACCAGTTCTTGCATTGTGGCCTGCTCCTGCTACTGCTCGCTGCTGCTGTCAGCCGTCGCTATTGCTACCACTTCCTACTACTATTGTTAGGATTCAAATTCTACAGTCGTTGCATCAGTGCTACAACTACTCAACGTGGATGTTGTTGCTATCACACTCCTGCTACTAATATCATGACAGTGGAGGCAACTCACGCTGATGTTACCAACGCCACCTTCAACTCGATGCGGTTGAGTGATGATCTCACTGTTTCTGATACCACTATGGTGTCTGTTGTTTTTGTCTTCTATGTCTGGTTCCATGAATGCGACTACAGTCATGACTCTCATTGCTACTACAATTGCATCCTTTCTTGCATGGCTCAGCAAGAAGATTCTCCTTGCTCAAATACCAAGTTAAGATAATGGGAAGCTTCCTTGCTTTACTGACATTGACATGGTAACTCTATCCAGTCAGCTGACGCACTAGCATGCAAGACAACTGTAAGAAGTAGTATGGGTTGGGCTACGGAGATGCACAATGCCTCATAAGCTTCAATGGCTTTAACATGTAGAGAGGAATGACAATTAACGAGCACATAACATATACATCTACTGTGGCACATGATGGGTGACGCACATGCCAATGCCAGTTTGTCCTAGAACCGGCTCGGAATCATTACCTTGGCCGTAGCTATGTGCACAGGCATCCTAACATAGAACCGTTAGAAACACACAAATGCATGTAGCAACAATTGGTGGACAAGCAATGCAAACCTCAAATCAGGCTCAAAAGCCAATCCACTAAGAAAATTATAGATACTACAGAAAACCTATAAAAGGCTACAACACGCACCCCGGATTGCTTGGCAGTAGTCAGGCAGTTACCAATGGGTGGGCTATCACCCGATGATGCTCCAGTATAGATTGGGTCTGCATCGGGGACGAGCATGGATATGGCTGAGTGGCCAAATTAAGCTGTGAAAATGGTTTTGGATGGCTAGTATCACAATATGATGGAGGATGCAAGGTGCATGTTCAATGACCAAAGTGTTGGTGAACGCCTATCAGTTGGTGTTTATTTCATCAAAATCCCTTACATTCCCACCAAGCACCCTCAAATCAGATGGCCAATCAAGGCCATCGCGGTCAAGGTTCATGATTGGACGGGTGGGTTGGGGTAGTCCGTGCGAGGGGGGATTGAGGATGTGGGATGCAATGGAACATAGATGGTGAAAAGATAGAAGGTACAGAGAAAAGGAGGATTAAAGGAATTGATACCGTTAAGAGATTTTTCATAAGCAGTAATTGTACTTTGATGGAATGAAAGTCGCAACTGTTGAATACATGTCGAAATTTTTGCAACAAGAATGAGCTAAGTGGCATGTGCAACGGTGTGTCGTAAAAGGTTGCTTAAAAAAACACCATGGAGAATTCAATAGGTCGCAAGAGTATCTAGGAGCATCTCTGTAAAAGTCCAACATGGCTGAGAAGACCACTAAACGGTATCAGAAGATCAATGTGGTCTGCAATAATTCTGTTGAAAAACATTGAAATCTTTTGAACTTGTCAGAACCTTCTAAAATGGAACACTAAAGGTCTAGGATTTTTTCCCCAAAGTATCCTTGGTCAAACTACGTACAAATTCGGAGGTCGACGTGTGGAGGGCCATGAATGGGAGGAAAGAAACACCCACACTCGAAGTTTAAGGACTCATGTACGTGAGGAACGTGACACTTCCCTACCCCTTTTCGCCGTAACATCCGAGCTCATTACAAGACATATGTGGTTGCAATATGTAGTGACCATCATATTGGTGATTGATATCATGTAGGTTGTTTTAGGGCTCTTAGATGTTGTTTGATATGTCCTAGCCCTACCCCTTGACAAGATTCTGCAGCATTTATCCTCTTTAGAGATGTCCAAGAATATCCTAAAAAATTCACTCCGTTCCCTCGTCTGATTCCACAAGTGGTGGTAGAAACACATGTTTTCCATAAGAGTACTTCCTTCCGTCTCGATACAGGTTGAGCTGGCTGATGTTGAATACCGGGTTGAAAGTCATATCATCGCGGAAGCAGAACGTTTTGATGAGAAATGCCTACATTTTTTTTTATCATAAATGGTCCCAACCACTTAGGTTTGATCTTCGTGCAATCCTATCCTTGTAGAATGATTTGTTTTTAGCTGAGTAGGACACAATCACCAATGTGGAACTCGGTGTCCATCCAATGCTTTCTCACCACTTGCTTTATCACCACTTGTGTCTTTTCAAATATTCAAAGTCATGCTGCTTGATGCCGACTGTTGATATGTTCCTTAGACTCTACGAAGATGCTAGAATTGCGACTAGTTTGCAGTAAACCACTTTGAAGGGAAAATTTCCCATTTCTGCCGATGTTGCGGAGTTGGAGGCAAGATTGGTGGTTGGCAAATTAACCGCCCAGTCAGTGCCATATGGCTTCCAAAGGGTCTGGAGCCATTGTGGGAGCATCTTCTTGGTAAGCTTTATCTGCCCATCAGTCTAGTGATGGATGGCCATCGAGAGCTAGATCCAACTTCTGTGACAAGTTGTCAAATCCTGCAAAATTCTTCTGGTCATGCATTCCTCTCTATCAATCTTGATGGAGGAGGAAGCGCCATGTACTCGGACGATGCTGTAGAGGAGCAGCCACATATTTCCCTCATTGTACTAAGGTTGAAGTCTGTCATTTTCTAAAACAGGTCGAACAGCTCAATGATTATATCAAACCCCTCCATTTGGATGGGGAAAACAGTCTCAAAGTCAATGGAGACCTCCAACCATGGTTCTCTAAACACCGGTAGCAGTTGAGGTAAATCCCTCTGTTTCATTTATTCTGAATCATAGTTGACATCAAACACATGTCTTGCATAAGTTCCCAATGCCGGTTCACATCTTGTCCTGCTAGTAGCACTTCACATCTTTTTATGCCGTGTCTTTGCCGAATACTCCTTCTTAATCGGGTTCATGGCACTCCTCCACTAGCATGCAACATATACTGTCATTGGGTGGTGTGAAGAACAGGTGAGTAAATTTCTGTCACCAATATGATTTTTGGAACAAGAATTTGGTCTTGTTGTGATTTTTTAACTCCTTGTAACTCTTCATAAATAACCTCGTGTGACACTGGTCTTGCTGACAAGTATCGTGCCAATTTTTGCCATTCGATTTGGTCCTCAAATCAGAGTAATCGTTGGAATTTTTTCCAGGACGGTACTCGATGTCGCAGTCAAAATTGGACTCAAGGAATTCCATCCATGAAGTTTTTCATCTTCATTCTTGTTTTATCTCTTTGGATGGAAACATTTCCATGTGATTGTAGGACGTCTGGTGTTTGGTGGCACTTGCCAGAATGTTCATGATGGCATTTGGCCTGACTCGAAGCCCCATGATAGGAGCTAGAGGCAGAGTATGAGTTCATGCTAAATTTGGAGGAAGTTTTGGAGCCATAAGAGAAAGGTGGGTGAAGGCTTTTTTTGTTGTTGTTCAAGCTCATTGCCACGTCGTTCTTGAAGTAGCATTGTGCAGAGGAAGTTCTTGGTGAGGAGGTGAGGCCAAGTATTTGACATAATGCGCTTCACATCTTGTCAAGTATTTTGAAGTCTGTTCGTGGTGTAGGAGAGGAGGTTCTGTGACAAAAATATGGTCACATATGCTTTTGACTCTGTTAATGTAGAGTTTATATTGTTGTTGAACTTCTTAGTGTGAATGTGGGAGATTTTCTTGAGTAGGTTGAAATTCTAGGTTGTGTTGTTTGCTCTGTATTACTACTTGAATTACCAAGGGAGATATTTCACGACGTAAGTCATGAATTTGGGGTCTCCAGTAGCTGGATTCATGCATTTGAGTGTTGCAGTCTGGAGCAATGCAATGAGCCAATGCAATGAGCTATTGCGGTCATGTGTGGAAGGGTATTCCAAATGCTAGACATTGTTATTATTCGCCAAATTGTTTGCCTGAGGCCGTTGTTGTAGAGGAGACCAAGTTTTTTTGGGGATGATGTCACTGCTCATGATAACTTCATTAAATGTTGTGCATACTCAGTCACGTTGGGGTGCTGATGCAAGCGTTTAAGCTTGCACCATGCATCCAAAATTTCATTCAGCCTTCTAGAGCGGGTGAGGTCGGCATGCGTGAAGTTGATCCAGTTCTCTGGTAGATTTTAAGAGCCTTGCCACATCAGATTCATTTCCATGAGAGATAGAATGTCTGTGGATGACAATGTGAGTATGGTTTCATGAGATGTTACTCCAGCTTTGTTACTCTCGTATTCCTGATAAATGGTTTTTAGATTGGATCACCACTTAAATACTATGACACAAAAAAAGAAAGGCCGCGTATTCAATCTTCTTTTGATTGATTTTGATTCCATGAGCAGTGTTTCACACCTTCGAATTCATCAGTCATGTCCAAACTGTTGGTCTCTTTGAGTCTGTAGGATTGATCGGTGAGTACTACTTTTTGTGCGTGCGCATTCGGAAGCCTATCCATAGCCCCAGTGATTTTGTCAGAGCAGATGGTTATTGGGGATCTCACATCCTGATATATTCTAGTACATGAATCGTTTAATGTGAATCTATTGGCTTGTGCATCCTCTCATCATGCCAGGTGCCTTCCCGACATGAAACGGTGGAGGCGAAGGATTAGCCTTGCCCGAGGGTTCTTTAACTGGATTGGCCATCGGAGTCCACGGAGTTGCGCCATTCCTCATGGATCTTGCTGCTGCCACCTGGTTTACCTGGAGAGCGTCATATAGAACAGCCGATCATCCATCGTTGAAGGCTTCGCGAGATACCATTACTTATCGCCCAGTGTGCTCGATTTGTTCACGGTCATTGTTACGAGGTGTGCAACCTTCTCGAGAGCGGAGACACGTTGAGGCCTTGTGTGATGTTGTTACCATTGAGTAAAGTCATCAGATGTTCCTCAAGTTCCATTGCACTCGGATACAAAGTGCTATGCTGAGCAGAACGATGATAGTTCACAGGTAGAAGGTGTAGTGTAGAAGATGATTTGAGGCATTGGGACAAGTGAAAACTTGCTGATAAGCCAAAATTTTAATACATCCACAAAATAACCAATAGATATGATACATCCAGTAACCGCTCTTTAACAAATCCATATCCAGAACATTTAAATTTTCAAGCAGATGTATCCACAGGTTGAATAAAAGCAAAAACTTATTAGGAAAAAGTGTGCAAATACCATGCCGTTGTTGCATAAAATGCAATGTCATAATGCTAATGTTATCAGGCTCGTCAAACAATCACAAGGTGTTTGTGATTGTTTTAGGGAGGGGATTGCGTGGGGGGGTCTGAGATACCCCATGCGTTGAAACAGAATATGCTGTACCCCGCTACTACGAGGCCCAGCATATGCCCGCATAAAAACAAAAAACCCTCAACCCCAAACATCATTCAGAATTGTGTTTGGAAGTGGTTTTCCTGCAAACCAGGGATGGTTTGTGTGCCGTGAACTGGATATTTTAAATGGGTTTTTTCGCTTAATCGCATTCAAGCGATGAGCCTTTTTTCTTCTTCTTTTTGAAGCGTAATCCCCCCATCATGATGTAGGGTTTTATGTTTTGCACGGGCAGAGCTCCTGCAAAGTATACAAAACCCTATATCTTAATAGGGGGTTTGCACATAAAAAAATGAAAAAGTGTCATCGCTCGATCGCGATCTCACAATGGAGCGAGGGTCATGGTCGAGCGACGGTCACATGACCCTCCTCGCCATGCTCGGTCAGCAACGCATGTCAGTGATCGAGCATGGCAAGTGAAGTTGGATACCTCGTTCTTTACTTCAAGTGCTGGATATGGCAGACATATTATTCCGCTCGTGGATATGGGAGGTTCAAACCTCTGGGCCCATGGATATTCTGGCTTTTTTTCCCTTTATTGAGTTGTACCTCAATAATCTGGAAACATTCTGACTTCTCGGTGGATTTTATTGAAGCGACCACTAACAACGCAGCATCGCACGTGTCACTTGGCTCAAGCCTCCAAGATCAAATGGATGCCTCACTATCATTCTTGCTATTGTATACATGTACTTGACATGTTGGACACTTGTCATCAAAGTACACCTAATATCAAATACGAAGTAAGAAACTATTTCCATTCTCTGAACTGTCATCTACTCCACACCTAATCCCTCTAAATCATTCACATTGCGCTCAGCGTAACACTTGGTATTAGAGCGTAGGAACAATAGAGGAGCAACCAAGACATTAACTACTAGGCAAAATTCTTGCATGGGTCTTCAATGCATGGCCACCGTTCAGAAGCTCGTAGATCTCACGACGACAAGAGTAAACGGAGCGAACGCACTCATCTGCGAGAAACAAGAACTAGCAAAGAATCTTGCAATGGAGGATCAACATCATACGGTCAACGATGCTCTTGAGGAAAACAAGGCAGTAACGGTGAATTTTATGGTGAATGACGCAACACCGATGGCCCCGATGGCCAACCCAGTGATGGGCCCTTTGGACTGAATGAACCCTGTTCCTATGCCATTGCCCATTGGGGCGACACCTAGCATGGTGGGATATAACGACCAACAGGCTTGTTTTGATGAAGACCTAAAAAAAATTCTGTCAAGACTCAAGAGCCTCAATAACCATCTACTCCGACAACTTAACGCGGCAAAAGAAGAGCTTCAGACTATACACGCGGGGAGTAGTAGTCACCGAGAGATATATCCAACTCTTGAGCGAGCCCCCAATTCGACCGGCACTTCCTAAGAAGTTTGATCCTATGAACTCCAAAGGTCCAACGATTTAGATGTGACTGATGAGTTAGGAGGTGTACTTCACCTTTTTGGGGTCAACAACAAGAACATGAAAATTGACACTTGCGGCCTTGCTTTTGTGCGGCACGGTTTTAAGCTGGTGGTCTGACCTAAAAATCACTTAACAATAGCAGGGGACCGATGGAGCTGGATCAATGGCTCATACGATCGCTCTCACATCTTCAACTACAGGCCTTTTACCTCTCAAGTAGATTGATGTGACGTGGCACGAATTTCTGACTCCACTGGAGAATTGGATGGACTTTGCACACACCATCCTTGCACTACTTGGAAAAATAAACGAGAAGTCCAACGCAAAGTACAAGCTTCAACAACTGCATCAGCACTCTGGTGTGGTGGACTACACACGCCATTTTTGCAAAATCATCACCGACAGGGACCTCACCCTCAATGAAATCTATCTATATCACAAAAATGGCCTCAAGGGCAACACCAGACAAGCTATCGCCATGTTCAGTACTCAAGACGATTTTATGCAAATCATTGTAGCAGCAAATTGCATAAACATTGCCGACAACCAATGCTCGGATGCAAGAATCCAATGGTTTTTTGCCCCAAAGGAAAAGTCCATATCAAGGTGGAGGGAAGTCACAGTTGATGGAAACCTTGTCTCCAATAGAGATTGACGTCATTGATGAAAGCAATCAGCAGCAATGTTAGACTTGCAAGAAGCCGGGGCACATCTCTTGCGGCTGTTGAAAAAGGTAGCAGCAGGCCAGAAGAGGAAGAAGTCATAGAGAACAACATAGGGAGTCAGGACACGACAAAGGACAGGCGAAGACGGTGGAAATCTTGCCTGGCCAGGAAAATCCGCGTCGATGGATCATGAAACAGTGTGACTCACATCATTGTTGACGAGGGTTCTTGAGAACACAAAGTTCAACAAGAGGTACAAGGATGACCAACCGACAATACTGCTATGAGTGCAATTTAGTCATTGTAAAACTCATAAAACAGTATTGGTACTGGTGGATGGAGGAGCTTCTTATAGCTTTGAAGCAACAACCTGGTTTGAAATATTTGTTTGCAACCCAAACCGGGGGTGTTTGAAGGAAAAAGCCACATACGGACGATTGCAGGTTTGCCAAATATGTGAACCTCTTTGTCTGCAAATTGGATATCTGTATGATGTAATGATGTGGAGAACTTGCCCAATGAGCGACCAAAAAATCATTCTCCAGAATGATTCCCTACACGGGCACAATCTGAAAGTAGATTTGACCAATTGAGTAGTCTACATTAGCAATAATGGCAGAATTAATGACCCACCTTTGATCAAGCGACCCATGACACATCAGCAGCTATGAGAAGCATCAAACCTGGAAGTAGTAGAGGAAGTTGCAACAGTCGCAAAACATCGGTCAATATCTCTAGACCTGGCTAGACAACAACTGCGATGTGGAGCACAAGGGTGGCTTGTCCATGTGGAAACTTGGAAAAGGAAGAAATGGTAATTGCAACAAAAGACGCAGCCACATCGACCTCAATACCTGACAAGTCCACAACTATTCTGGAGGAGTTAATCCCCCTCATTGAGGAGTTTAAAGACACTTTTTCCTGATGAAGTACTTCAAGATCTACCTTCGTAATGCAACATTGATTATCATATATGCTAGAATTTGGAAAGCAGACTGAGTGTCAAAGGGACCTATCAGATGAGTGACCATTAGCTAACCAAACTCAAGAAGTAGCTAGCGATGCTTGATTAGGAGTTAATCGAGGCATCCACGCCACCTTTCATGGTGCTGGTACGTTTTGTGAAAAGGAAAACCGATGAGATACGGATGTGCCTGGATCATCAAGAGATGAATGACATCAACATAAAGAAACATTACCCTATTTTGTGAGAAAGAAAACCTTTCGACTAACTCAGCATGGCAAGAAGTTTTACCAAAATTCATTGTTGTGGTGGATTTCATCTGATTCAATTATTGCATATGTGCATGCATTCAAATAAGCAGTTTTTCTTGGAATGTGGACAATGCATCATCCACACCGACCACCAAGCAATCAAGTGTCTTGTGAACGATCTACAAAATTGATTGATGGAGTTCCTTGAGTCCATCGTTGATTACGACATCGAGTACCGACCTAGAAAAAACGATCCAACAGATGCTCTACATTGACGACCAGACTTGATGGCCAGGGCTAACACATTGCTCATCAAATGGGACTCGTGCATTGCAAGGCTATTCGCAAAGGCTTAAGAGGAATTTGGAAAATGAAACAAGACCAAGTTTTGATTCGACAACCTTTACTGTTCACGATGCTTCACTCTCTATGTTGTCGTACCAACAAACAAGGAGTTCCGACAAATGCTACTAGAGGAATGCCATGACACCGGTCCAGGTGGATGCTTCAAAGAGGACAAGATGCCCAAGAAATTCATATCATATTACTGGTGGGACCGGATGCACACTCACGTGGGAGCGTTCTCCAAATCGTGTGACACATGTCAAAATGAAAAATCTTGTCGCACAAGGCCACAAGGACTGCTCCAACCGCTCCCTGTCCCAACGGAGCCATGGGTTGACATCAACATGGACTTTGTGACTCAGATTCCTATCACTCTAAAAGGATTAGGTGTATTCATCGCGGTGATGGACAGAATTTCTGAAATGTCACACTCCATTCCGACAACTATCTCCGTTACCGTAATTGGAACAACATGAATGTTTCTAAATCAGATCATGCCTCCACAAAGCATGCCATGTACCATCATCAACGACAAAGACAGCCTGTTTACCAGCCGTTTTTGGCACATACGGTAGTACCGCAATTACTTGGAAGGATAATAATTATGATCATTTCCAAAGACGATCATTTTCTCCTCCCAGGTCTTTCTGTAACAGCTGTAAACTAGCCCTCCATGAGCTTCAAATTTATTTGGGAAAAAACCCCTTCGAGGGTCACTTTGAATTGCACTCCATGATGTGTTCCAAGGACGGGCTGGGGCGTTTGCGACACCACTCTCAAGGCCACTCTCCACAAAGGTGGTGGCCTCGAGTTGGTAGAGGCGCCGTGCTTCTGGAGGACATTGCCCTTTGTGGGTGAGGGCAACGCCTGCACAAAGCGCGTACATCACGTGGACGGTGGTAAACTCCACGCGAGGTTAGCCGTTGATTTGCTTACTCGAGTTTGAGGAAGCGAATTCAGAGACCCGAATGCACCTCATACTCGCGATTTTGACACACAAGGACATGACACGGCCGGGTCACTTCGAATTTTAGTGGTTGTGAACTATTTGAGGGCAATTATGTAATGGTACATAAAACAAAACAATACAAAGAACACCTTTGCAAGAACACGTATGAGTAATTGCGGTAATACGGTAGTGGTAGTACATCGTGTCACTTGGATCTAGTAATCAATGATGGTCCATCCTCAAATTGATAGGCAAACCAATCGGACCAATCAGACACTTGAACAACACCGCCGCACTCCATGCAAGTCGCACAACACTGATTGCATAGCAAAAATGCTGATTGCCAAACTCACATAAAACTTCACAACTTCCACTGCAACGGGAAAAATCTTGTTCGACGTGGTTAACAGCAGACTTCCTGCCACATCGGTACGACTACAAAACCAAAGTTGCATTCCTGCGATTGACATCCATCGATGAGACTTCTCCATCATTTGGGAGGGATTTTTCTGAACCCCTCATGAAGATTCAAGAAGCCACAAGCAAGCAGTAGATCGACATCACAAAGACAATGTGTTCAACGTTAGCTACTGTGTCTAGATGAGCTCAGCAAACATCAAACTCCGTGGACAAGACTTTGGGAAGCTCAAATCCAAATGGTTGGGTCCATTTGAAATAAAGGAAATGAGAACTCTAGTTGTTGCTTGACTCTGCAAACCAGACAGTATGGCGATCCACCAAGTCTACCACATCTGCAAGATCAAGCTTTATCAGGACCCTAGTGAGAAATACTTTGGCTGATACATTACTCCTCTGCATAAAATCTAAGTGGAAGAGGATAGGGAGTACGTGGTTGATGTCACACCTAGACACCGACACCGTAAAAAACAATAAAGTATTTGGTCAGGTGGCGCGGCTACGATGCCGCGCACAACAGCATTGAGCCCTACGACAACCTCAAAGACGTTGATCATCTAATCCACGGCTATTATACGTGTCACCGGCGTATGTATGCTAATGCGCCAGGACATCGTGGCTAAGGGGGAAGCGATACATCTCACACGCACACGTCCACAAAACATGTGAGTTGGTATCTTTATCCTTACATTCAAGGCGCATTGCACGCTGACCTGAGGAGTTTAATGTTGTTCGACCGAGGGCAATTTGGCCACTTGCCATAGCTTCCTGTGATCTGCTCTTGAAGGTTCCGACATATTCGACCACTTTTTAGAAGGGCCAACAGAAGTGTCATGAATTGTATCGATATTTTGATACTGTTCGGTGGACTTCACGACCGCGTTAGACATCTAGAAAACAACACCTCAATACCATTGAACCCCTCTGATCTCTTGGCGGATTTTCTTGAAGCAACCACCCACGACGTAGCGTTGCATGCATCACTTGGCTTGAATGCCCAAGACCTAACATGTGCCTTTTGTGATTCTCATTGTTGTACTTGCGCTCGAAATGTTGGACACTTTTCATCAAAGTACACATGCTAGTAAGTGGAGGGTTCAAGGGATCGTTCTCATTCCTTGAACCGTCTTTTGCTCCGCACCCCATCCCTGTGAACTATGCATGCTATGCTTGGCGTAACATCATGCATTCAGGGACTGAGTGAAGTGTGCCTCTTCTATCTTTTTTCCCTTGATATGGGCTTAGGAGTTTGTAGAATCATCATCAAAGTGGACCTCATGCTAATAGAAAAATAATCAAGCCTTACATTTTGGCTATCTCTATCTGCCCTACAGCTCTTGCATGCTCACCATCTACATGGTGAGCATTTACATACCATGAATGACCAACCCTTTTGCCTAAGTGACATCCCACAAGAGTAGGTATTGAGCGGAAAAGTATGAGCCCCATTAGTGCATCCTAGTAGCCATACTATCAACCAATCGAATTTCATCATTTTAATTGCCCCATTGACCACCAATAATCTTGCCATTTGCCTAAAATTTCCCCAAAAAATCACAAAACAATTATTTTGAAACATACCCTCTTTAAAAAAGGGCTTCTGGGTGCTATCAAGGTTCGGGCTCTTCCGAGGTCCGTAGTGTTACGTATCAGATGTACACGAGTCCCTAACTTTCCAAACGGGCATTCATGTTATTGCACATGTAGCCCATCGCGTCACGAGAACCACAATATTCAATCCAACAGTCAAGGGCAAACTGGCCAACTGCCCCCTCTCAGTGGATATTCCTAAACCCTCCGACAGCTTCAACACACTCGCGAACCTACGAACGGAAGTATCACAATCCTTTGGTCAACTTCTCGACACACCGAGACAAATCTGGATTTGTAAATATGCATCTCGCATCTAACCCGTCGATTCTAGAAGACCCCCAACCTCTTGGCGGACCTTCTCGAATCCAACCACTCATGACGCGACCACGCACGCGTCACCCGACCGTCGACCCAACAACCCCGACTATGCTTCATTTGTAAGTCGACACTTGTACATATGTGTTCGATCATTTTGACACTTATCATGAAAGTACAATTACCGCTAACCATAAATTGCTCATGTGTTCCAAATTCTAAATTGTGTTTTGCCTCGCAACTTCTACGTGCACCATCTACATCCCGTTCAGCGGGATACTTAGTATTAGAGCGCAGAGGTGCTAGAAAGGCATCCGACCAACTTACCCATCTAGTGGACTACCTCACACGAGCAGTCAGCACATCTCACACGACAAGAATTCGTAGACTTTGCGATTACAACGTAAGGCAAACGAGCGCAACCGACGACCAGCAACGGGTCTTTGGCAATGACTTCGGCGATGGAAGAGCAAAACATACCGATGCATGTGAGCCCGGAAGCGACAGCGAATGCTAGCGTGGCAGGCTTTGAGGAAATTGGAATTATTCCTAAGGCTTCGATGACCAATCCGGTCACGGACCCAGCGGCGATGAACGAGCCGATCAAACCTACAGCCTTGACAACGACAGAAGGGATGACAGGCGGCACTAGACTACAGGCGCGAATCAACGAGGGATTGGCCAACAGGATCTTTGTACTCAAACGAACCAACAACCGCGAGCTCCAACAGCTCAATGTCGCGATGGAGGCTCTTTGCAACGCAAGCGAGCGTGGCGCGGTGCTCATCGAGAGAAATTCCCAACTTTTGAGTGAACCCAAGATTGCCTAGCTCCACCAGAACTGTTCGATCTTGCAAACTCAAAAGGACGGACGGTTTGGATGTGGCCGACAAGTTTGGAGGTGTTCACCACCGCTACTAGGGTCAACGATGGTTAAAAGAAAATTGACCTTGTGGCCGCGTTCTTGCGTGACACGGTGCTAAGTTGGTGGTCCGTCCTAAAGGCCATCCAACTTCTGTAGGAGACCGACTGGGTTTCATCAACGTCCCACGGCGCCCGTTCGACATCACCGACTACAAGCATTCTACCCTTGGAGCGGATCAACCCACGGTGGCAAGAAGCGCTGACGCCACCAACGGAGTGGAAGAAATTCTTGCGCGCGATGCTCGCACGCTTTGGACGACTGAACAAGAAGTCTGATGCACAGGACAAGCTTTAGCGTCTACGTCAGTAGTCCAGCGTGGCGTAGTACACGCGAAGATTCTGCGAGATCATCACCGAAGCAGACATCGCTCGCGACAAACTCTGTTTTCACAACAACGGCCTCAAGCAAGACATCCGGTAAGCAATCACTACTTTCGACATAAGAAACGTCTTGTCGCGGATCATAGCAGCAACAAATAGGATTGACAACACGGACTAGAACGATCGGATCCGAGAATCCTACGGCTGGCGACCACCTAAGCACAATTATCATGAAAATGGAAAAAAACCAGTCGGCGGACTCCTTGACTCCAATGGAAATTTACGCCGTCAACCAGAAAGACACAAACACCCCTCGCAACTGTCGAAGCAAGCAACAGGCCAAAAACGGGAAAAAATAAACAAGAAAAAGTGAGTTGGGATATGTCAGAGGGCAGGAGTAAAAGGCACAACTCTTTTCCGTGAGGAGCAATCTACGCTGAACAATCGCCCATCTGAATGGCCGACATCACCGCAAAGGGTTTCTGAGATCGCAAAATTTGATGAGGGGTACGAGGACGACCAACCGGCGATATGCTAAATGTTCAGCCTCGAGAATGTAGAAGTCGCAAAATGGTACCCGCACTATTGGATGGAGGAGCTTCACATAGCTTCGTGAGCAACGACATGGTTCGCAAGCTGGGTTTGCAGGCTGAACCATGTGTGTTTGAAGGAAGAACCGCTGATGTTTGACTGTAGATATGGAGACACTAAGAACAACTACGATTACAAGTAGGGGATCTAAGGTATGTAATATTTTGGAGGTCTTGTCCAATTAGCAATCACAAAATCATCCTTGGACAAGATTTTCTATACGGTACAATCCGCAGGTCGACTAGAACATAGACGATGTCTACGTGGAGATCAATGGTGCCAAATGCAAAACTTCCGCCTGCAGGACGGAAGTCGACAATGGAAGCGGCAGAGGTGGAAGCTGCAGGGGAAGCCGCGGAAGCCGAAAAGTGACAACTTGTGCAGCTGATGCCAATCAACATGGCCAAGCATTGCATTCGGCGAGGAGCTCGTGTGTGGCTCGTACATCTCGAGCGAGTGGAAGAAGCGAGAGAAGTAGCAGCTGAATCATCATTGGCCTAATCAGCCTCATCGGCACCAACAAAGTTCGTGATGGTACCCGAAGAGTTCGCAAAATTAATCCAAGAGTTTGCGAATGTCTTCCCGGGTGAACTCCCAAAAACTTTACATCCTCAGTGCAACATCAATCATCGCATCAAACTGAAGTTGGGAAGCAGACCTATTGTTTGAGGGGCCTATCAGATGAGCAATCATGAACTGGCCGAGCTAAAAAAAGCAGCTCGACGAGATACTCGGTGACGGGTTCATCCACCCATCTACGTCACCATGCGCTATACCAGTGCTATTCATAAAAACAAATACTGGCAAGGTACGGATGTGTGTGGATTATCGGGCGTTGAATGACGCTACCACCAAGAACCGCTACCCTCTTCCCCGAGCCGACAAAATTTTTGGCCAACTCCGAGGGGCTCGAATCTTCAGCAAAATCTATTTACA
>SZWC01018314.1:13178-33884 GCA_023375785.1 Penium margaritaceum
CCGCACCCGCACCCGCAGCACCTCCTGCACCCGCACCCGCACCCGCAGCACCTCCTGCACCCGCACCCGCACCCGCAGCACCTCCTGCACCTGCACCCGCACCCGCACCCGCAGCACCTCCTGCACCCGCACCCGCACCCGCAGCACCTCCTGCCCCAGCAGCCGCCGCACCTCCTGCACCCACACCCGCAGAACCTCCTGCACCTGTTGCAGTTGCAGCTTCTGCTCCTGCACCTCCTGCGAACCCTGCTGTTACCGCTGCTGAAGCCCGTGCTGAAGCCTGTGCTGAAGCCCCTGCTGAAGACCCTGTTGAAGCCCCTGCTGAAGCCCCTGCTGAAGCCCCTGCTGAAGCCCCTGCTGATGCCCCTGCTCAAGCCCCTGCTGAACGCGAACCGGGTACTGAACCCCCTGCTGAAGCTGGTGCTAGCGCCCCTGTTAAAGCCCCTGCTGTGTCTGTCCCTACTGCTGACGTCGCTGCCGGAACAGCCTCGGCCGTCACTGGCCCTGCCGTTTCACCGCCTGTTGTGGGTGGAGTTGTCACGGGATTGGCGTTTTTGAGGGTTTCCGGAAGTGAAGCGCCGTCCCAAGGACATCTGAGAGAGGTGAGTTATGCGTCACCTTCATCATTCCTCTGTTGGTCTTCAATCTTTTCATCCATTTATACATCAGTCGTTGTGTTTTACGTTTTTCCAGGCCTCTCGTCACGAAGGTCTGAACATTGGCTTTGGAGGTCAGGCGGAACGGTCCGTCTTTTCTGAGACCAACTCTGTGAGTTACAGCACGTTGAGTTTCACAAACCATCACCGTTTATACATGGAGCAACATCTGACAAACATTTGTCTTGCAGGTTCTCAGTCATCTTGGAGGTCGATTTGATCCGGCACCATCGCATTTCAACGTGTTTTGCGATTATACATTGGGGAATTTAGACTGTGGACAAGATCAGACGGGTGTCGGCACGGACGGTCATCCTGAGACTGGTGATTTACATACGAATCCTGCGGATGGAGCTGATGACGGTGGAGCTGGCATTCTGCCGGGAGAAGATGCAGTGACGAACTTGGAAGGAGGAGGGAACCACGACCCAGAGCCTGCTGCTGTCGTCTTCACGATGGCTCAAGATCTACAAGTGTTCACGGAGCAATTTGAGCAAGAGTTTGACAATTGGTACAACCACGGGAAGGCAATGATTCGGAACATGAAGACCCTTGCGGGAGAGGGACAGAAGCTGGCGCAGAAACGTAAGTCGTATTAATTCGTTTTCCACCGTGAACATTGCGTTGCCATGTGGAGGATATCTGACATGTTGTGTGAAGTCCCTTGCAGATGATGTGGAATTAGAAACATGGATCAAGACAGTGGAAAAGATGAAGCGAGGGACCAAGGTATGTGCACAACGGATTGCACCGAGCCTTCCAAATGTTCCGAGATGAATATTGACTGAGTAAGAAAACCGTCTCTGCAGAACCTCACCGACTCACTTCAAGAAGCTGCTGGTGCTTTTGAAAGGGGGGCTGCTGCTGCAAGGATGGAGGAGGACAACGATGGTACAGAACCCAAAGCGACATACGGTAAGGAAATGTGATTACGGATCATTCCGTGTGTTTTTCTTCTTTGAGATTTCCTGAAGTTTTCCAACTGTTTCGCAGGGAGGAAGAAGAAGAAGATCGCTGGACAGGGACTTCCGAAGGAGGGCAGTGAAGAGTCGCAGAGGAGCCTTCCTATTCTGACCCGGGGTCAGAGAAGGGCCTTGGAAAAATAGGACAGGCGCTGTAAGAGACGACCTCTTAGACGGGATGGAAGGCAGACTAGGACAGGTGTATGTCGTCCTCAACTGAGGCATGATTGAATAGTACGCATTCATAACAGTACGCATATGTTCTTAACAAAGATTTTGATCCATCAGGATTCTAACCGAGAAACGTTGAATGCATGTCAATTACACCTACAATGCTCTTGACGTAGACCTTATTGTTCTCTACCGTTCCTTAGTCGAGCCTCATGTCCCTATAAGTTCATGCAATGACCATTCCTACATCGTCTGATAGGAACTGCATGCTCCCACAACGTTCTCAACGTTACTACGACGTGCACATTCATGACGTTGTACTACGAACCTACTTGGTTCGTCATTTGAACCTTAGCCTCGTCGTTGTTGACCTTGGCCTCGTAACCCGTGCAACCCCAACAAACAAGGAAGAAGCATGGATGAAGTGGGGGGGACATGATGGGGTGTGCTGTCATTGTAATGTAACTATGATCAGATGTTTCAGATTGTATGTACATGTGGAAGAGCAATTGATGGTGCATTCAGTTTCAAAGGATGGACACGAATGCCAAAAGGTGTAGGAAAACTTTGCAGCAAAGGTTATATGCAAGTGGTTAAACGTCAGCGTATGGTTTTCCACGAATTGAGTTACATTATTGACTGGGTTGATTTGTTCGCATGGGAGGCCCACACCCATCCCCCCCCTCCCGCCTGAGTTGGTCACGACACAACAAAATAAAACAAAACAAGTAAAAAAGGTTGCACATATCTTGTGCAACGGGTTACATAGTCAGGATGTAGCGTATACATGTATGAAATGTACATGAAGGTAACATCAAAGGTATGTTGGTGGATATAGAGGATTTCCTTTTGCGTCGATTTACAATGTGTATTGACGTGAGGAACTTTGGTTGTACTGAAAAACATGTTCACATATACCAGCCAAGGGCGCTGATGACTGAGGGCTGGCTCGGAAGAGCGTCAACCCGGAAATGTGGTGAGCGAAGAGGTACATCACATTGCGCGTCTCGACTCTGATGGTCCTTGTGTGATAGAGCAGCTATGTGGTTTGCGCAGGAACGCGTCGTGCATTCCTCCCCTTTCCATCGGTGCCGTTGGATCCGTTGTACCCATCCGAGCCAACAATCGGTTGGCTTCGTAAGCTAAGTCCCTTGGCCTACGATCCATTGGACCAGCCATGGTAGCCGATGATTCAGGCCTAGCTAGGAAGAGCGTCGGTTGATCAGGTTGATTGAAACGGGCCTAGCCGCTGGAAATCCGCACCTCCTGTAGGTGCGGTCGCTCATAGTCGCACGTTAAGAGCGGTTGCCTGGCTTGGAGGCAATCACTGTTTTGCAACGGGTTCTGCAGCGATGGAGAAAGACGATGGACAACGTGGTGTTGACGACAAGCAAGCTGCGATGGCGAAGGCAAAAGGAAAGCAGAAAGTTTCAGATACAACACCGGAGCAAAGGCAGCCGCAACCTGGTGTCCCCGGTCCTAGCAACTGGTACGCAAGAGCGGAAACACCAAGATTGACAGCAGCTGAGAGGGTATTGGCTCAAGAGGAAGCAGACAGGAAGTATGCCAAGCAACTGCAGGAGGCCGAGCTCGCGGCCAAAGAAAAAAGGGCTTCGTGGCGGCGCATTGGCGTACCGCCGGAGACTCCTCCACGAGGGTACAACATGCAGCAAGTGGCTGCGATGCCCCCATTGGAGAGGGCCCGTCTGGAGCAGGTTCTGGAAGAGGAACGTGGAGACACTTTTCATTCGTTCTCACCAGCGAATGCTGCAAGAGCACATGCTGTCGCTGTAGGTAAAGGTATATCTCTGTTGGAGATTGGTCTTCCTCTCCTTGAAGCACGGCAACAACCCAATGGTCCTCCATTGGGTCATTTTCCTCGGTGGCCATGTGGTACGTCTGATTCAGACGCGGTGCTCAACAGTTTTGTGGAAGACGCAGTGGAAGCAATACCGTTCCCTAGTCTGGTGACTCCGTCGCACAAGAGCAAAGAATATCTGAGAGAGTGCTTACTTTTGACAGGAAGAGATCCTAGAGATTTCTTCGAGTTGTGTTGTGCTGCTGCAGTCCAGGATCCGCTGACCATAATTGCACATGCAGCAGGTGGTGCTGCTGATGACTGCAACACCGTCATCCGAGTCGGAAGAAATTTATTCACCATTCCACCAAGAAGAGACCGTCTGCTGCCAGGTGATCCAATCATGCGTGACTCTTTGAGAAGGGAGTGGCTGGACGAAGGAAGTAGGGAGCCTCTACCCAGGCAACGCCAGGTGATTGGTCAGGATCCTGGCGCGGGTGAAGATGCTGACATGCCCGACCGGGACTATCAGGCGGCAAGAGCCCGAAGAGGGCTTAGTTCGGAAACCGCGAAAGAACGTCAGTACCAGCAACAGAGGGCTGCACGTGTGGACCACCTAGACTCTGGAGGCGAGCTGAGGGCTCGTGCAAAGTTGGAGTCTCAACTAACCGAGATCTGGGAAGATGAGGACTGCGCCCGTTTGCAAGGTATGAAATGGTCTCGGGAACGGGTTGTTGATGTTGTGCATGGAATAGTGCAAAATGTCAGACGCCATTGTCTCATAATGACGTTGTTGCATCTGCCACGGTTCATTCGTTCATTCATTCCTGCCAGTGATCCACCTGCTAGTGATGCTTCTGCCATCGTTACAACTGCCAAACATGCTTCTGCCACAGTCGTAACTGGTATGGTTGCATCTGCCAGTCTTGCTAATGGCAGCGTTGCAAATGGCAGCATTGATTTGGGAATTGCGTTTCACACTTTTCTCCCAATTTCAGGACGACGGCTAAGTGGTGCTGGAACTGCAGCACCAGATGAGAAACCACTGGAAGGCATTGGACCGTAAGTGCANGGGGGGGGTTGTGTGGCCTCTCGATCTGGAGATGATGGTGGACAACATCGCGCACTACGGTGCAGTGTTGTGGAGGCAACGTGAAGGCGGACTGCGTGGCAACCGTCCTGCTGGGGTGTGGCGTCGGTTTGAGGACAAGATGGTAGCCAGGGGCACCTGGTTGCGTGGATTTGTGTGGGAGCCATCGTTTTGGAATTTAAGTTGGAATGTTGAAAAGGCGTTGACTCTACCATCGCCGACTTACCTGTTCTGGGCGAGAGGCATCAGCGAGCAAGCGGTGAAAGCCGCTCACTGTTTTCAGGCCCATCTTGCACAAGTTGCAAAGTATGTGACAGACTGGTGGGCAGAGTTGTTGTTCAACAACTTGCCAGACGCCTATCAAAGTTTAGGACTGTCCGCTGCAAGACGGCGTAGGGGTTCAGAAGGCATCGACTACATGAACGTGATGGAGTTGGTTGGATGGCTCAGATCCAGTTGGAGGTTGGAGGTGAGGTCGCGTATCAGGAAGTTGAACAAGTTGGGGACAGATGATGATCGCCTGTGATCGTGGCTAATGCTCTTTGTCTCTAAATAGGTGTACAACTGGGTGTTGTGTACTTCGTTTCCTGCAAATGGCAGTCTTAATGTTGTTTTTATCCCTTGCATGTATGTCAAGGCCAGTTACTTTTATGACGGGTGCATGCTGTGGCTTGTTTAGCAGACGGTTGTGCAACTTATGTGTTGTTGGAAAATGCCGGTACATGTTATTGAGCGTGTCCTACAATGATTGATGTTCACGATGAGACGGTGCGACCCGTCATTGTCATGTGCCTCATGCAGTATAAGAGAGGATATCCTTCGAATTCTACTTAAGGACGGGCCAGCTGAGTCTTGGTGGTATGGTCCACCGTCAACGCCATTGACGGTGGAGTTGAGAATCCGTGCGTATGCAGTCTATGGTGGGAGGGAGTAGAACATGGGCAGTGCATTCTACGCGTACCTCTACCATGGTTTTGAGGGTGGTCGTGTGTGGCCCCTGGATTTGGAGATGTTGGTGGACAAGATTGCGCAGTACGGTGCAGTGCTGTGGAGGCAACGCCGAGGAGGACTGCGTGGAAAGCGGCCTGCTGGGCTGTATCGTCGGTTTGAGGACAAGATGTGGGCCAGGGGCACTTGGATGCGCGGATTTGTGTGGGAGCCGACGTTCTGGAAGTCAAGCTGGAACTATGACGACGAGGCAAGACTGCCATCACCGTCGTATCTGTTCTGGGCCAGAAGTATCACTCAGCAAGCAGTGAAGGCTGCCTCCTATTTTCAGCTGCAGCTTGCACGAGTTGCAAGCTGCGTGAAAGAACACTTGGCGAAGGCCTTGTTCATCAGCATGGGTCATAGAGAGGAGTCACATTCCGCACGCAGCTACGTGGAAGAGCTGGAGAGGCTGGCTGTGATCCAAGACAGGGAAAGATTGAGACGGAGAGATGCCGTTGCAGCCTATAAAGGGCTGAAAACAGATACGGAGAGGCAGAGGGAGGATAAAAGGGATAGAGATTCTGACAACAATGACGAACGGAGGAAGATGAGGTGAAAGTATGGTGACCGTTTGACGTGTTAGAGTCCTTGTGTGCTGAGACAAAACTTGGACAACGTGTGTGGTTCACTCAGCATTGCAACATACCTCTTGTCTGTGAAGTTTCGTGTTGATTAGAAAGCATTGCTGTTGCACCTCTACTCTCTAACGCATAGTGTATGTGATGGTCAAGTACATTCATATGTTTGAGTACTGCTTTGTGATGCTTTCCATTTGTCTGTCATGAGCTCAAAGGGGTAGTGTGTCTACACCTGTGTCAATAATTGGTTGTAATTGCCTGTGGTCAAAAGAAGAAAAGATGCCATGTACTTGCTGTCAGGCTTATTAACGGAGCGTGTAGTAAGTACGTACACATGGTGGCCCGTTGTATCTGCTGTTGAATGGGAAATGCCCCTGGGCTCGTACAACACGTGTCTAATGTCTTGTTGTACATGAAGCATGGACAAAAATCTGCCGGTGATGTGGCCAGTGCACAATTCAGATGCTATAGCGCTGACAGTCATATCGAGACGTCGTGTCTGTACAAAGCTCACCAAGTACCTAGAACGGCTGCATCGTCCATGAGGTGACGGCGTCGTCGAGGAAACGTCGGACGGCTCCGAAGTAATTGGGGAGCCCGGTGTTTTACATCGTTCATAACAAGACGTAGACACGCGTTGGGCATCCACACCGTTCAGGACGACACGTTTCGCCACAAATTCACCAAGTACCTTGTGGCGCAACATCGTTTCTGAAGTGAGCCGCCGCAGTGACGTGACACTTTGCGACGTCTTTTAACAACGACGCCGCAAAGTGTCGACGTTCAAGAAGTGCCTCATCCTTGACCAATGTTCATATCTGTTCCCTACGTCGACGTCGCCCTGTCAAGATACGGAACGTCGTGGCACTATTAAGTTCAACATACCTTGTGGAACTGCATCGGATTCGGTCACTGCCATAGCTGCTACCGAGACTACGAAGGACTACCGTGTCCATTGTTGTCACAGCGAAACGTCGTTGCCCCACGGGGCCCATCAAGTACCCCGTCTCGATAGCAACACTTCTGACATGGCTGAGTCGTGTCAATGGAGAAGTCGTCTGCCTACGAGCTCATTAAAGGCCTCGTCTCCCTCGTTCATGCGCGTGACCACTGTCACAAATTCACCAAGTTCCTTGTGGCGCAACGTCGTTTCTGAAGTGAGCCCCCGCCGTGACGTAACACCGTTGTTGTAAAAAGACGTTGCAAAGTGACGACGTTCATAAAGTGCCTCATCCTTGACCACTGTTCATGTCTGTTCCCTTCTGGATTTCGTACCCAATGCATGAGTTAACAATGACGTTCATGACGGAACGTCGTGGCACTGTTAAGTTCAAAATACCTTGTGTCGCTGCATCGGATTCGGTTACTGCCAAAGCTGCTACCGAGACTACGAAGGACTACCACGTCCATCAGGTGCCTGGTGTAGGACCATCAGTCGCGAACAGGCATTGTTGTCACAGCGAGACTTCGTGGCCCCACGGGGCCCATCAAGTACCCTGTGTCGACAGCAACACTTCTGGTGTTTCTATGACGTTTATGACGTGACAGCGTTCTTGTAGAAAGACATCGAACAGTGACGACGTCCATGAAGTGTTTCATGTTCTAACACCGTTGCAGGATTCCCAACGCTTCGTTCTCTACAAACACGGTTAACATAAACGTCGCAAATGTGGTTTATGCCTTCTTGCTGTGGCAAGTCCACTTGTTGGCTATCACATGCCCTGCATTTTATGTGCAATCATTGAGGGGCTGGAAGAGTCCACCAAGGGCATTTACACTCAGTGTTCCATCAGTTACACTTGTAGAGGACATGTTTGAAGACGGAAGTGAAATGGTTATCATCTCATAAAATTACCTAGCATCTCCGCAACATCATCTTCGTCATTGTCACCCATCCCCCAAACTGGGTAGTCATCCTCAGAGAGAGCAATGGGATTGGAAGGAGCATTGACCACTTCTTCGAGCTCCACGTCAGGAACATACCCGTAAATCTTGTTTTTGTTCTTCCGCAAGTTCCAGTATGCAAACACGAGCCGGGTCATCTCCATGAAGTTTTTGATGTTGTATGTGTAGCTCTGGAGTGAAAAACGCCGTATGAACCTGTTCACCTGCTCGTTGGCTGAAGTGTTCACTCCTGCACAACCACAAGGAAGTGATTAGTGAACCATGTTGGTATGACAAAAAATGAGTCATCAAACTCCAGGCTTAACGGGCGGCATACCTGAGAGATGGGTGTACACGTCGGGGCTGAATGCTGGTGAACACTCATGTTTAGCAGACTCTCGGTGGCCGTAGTGAAAGCGGTCGCACAGAAATCTTGTGGACGCAACGAGTGATGGCTGCCGCCGTAGAGCATACGCATACAGTTTGCAGGCATTGTCGTAAAAAACGTACTTTGGTCTTTCCCCATTGCTGAACCTTGTCATGAGTGTGGTAAAAATGTCACTTGGTGATTCACCTCCACACATCACATGAAATCCATAAATCACAAGGTGAGGGCAGACAATTGTGAAGATACCCGCTGTTGCATGTTGGGGGAGGCGATCTGGATTTTCAGCGGCACACTTCGCATCATGTTGAGCATTGATGCTCTTGCCATCTTCCCGCTCAAGGTCTACGAACAAGGGCCGTATTTTCTTCAAACTCCACCTCGGGTAGCACGCTGTTGCAACTGGTAGCTCTGGACCATGAACTCCAAGAATCTCCACGTCCTGCAAACCGAACGTATTCTGCTTGCTTCATCAGAGGCAAACACAACAACATGAAATCAGGAATAGAACGGCACAACACTCACGTTCATGACGAAAGTCGCATAACGGGCCACAAGAGTTGATAGAACTCTTCTTGTTGATGGCGGCAATCTGTTTCTGGCCTCAACCCAACATGATCCATCCATGTCCTCCTCGTTTTCCAACAACAGTTGACCAATGTGGCTATCCACAACCTTAGCCACAATAGGCATATGGTCCACTACACGTTGCCACCGTTGCAGCGTCATCATTTCGGGGTTGATGAGCAGCTCTTGGAGGTCGTCTAGACCTTCGCCGTGCAACAAACAAAGTTCGGATCTCCATGCACCGAGGGAGTAAACTAGATCGTCATACGGCGCTCGTGTAGTATAGAACTGCACAAAGTCATGTCAAGTACTCAGTCACCAATGTATCCAACACACAGAAGACGAAGAGAGACAACCCCAGGAAGCAACTCACAGTTGCGCCGTCCTCCACACCCGAGTCGATGTTTGCCACCTTCACGTCATTGACCATAGCAGCAACATCAGGGGCCCCACAGCTGCGCAAGCTTTGCAGAAGCATGGTCAAATGCACTTCCAGGACGACATCTTTTTGCCTTCTTCGGTGACCAATGCGACCGAGCCACACTCTAGCTTGCCGGTTGGTCACTATTCTCTGAGGAACTCTCTTACTCCGAATAGTCTGTCCAGCAACGGGATTTGTGTGCAATGGTCTCTCAACTTTTTCACCGTGTCTGTTGATCAAGGCTGTACCATCACACACGATCATCTCCGGGACCTCACCACAACGACTGCAACATGTTCCCAAACCCTCCACGTCAACGAGCCTCACGAATGCCTGCATTGCTTTGGCAAGAAGGGTCCGGCAAATGACTGTAACACCCCTGGTGGCCCTTGAGTAAAATTCTAGTGCCGCGTGGATTGTGGTGAGAGTTGTCCCATTGCATGCCAACGCCAAAACCCAAAGCATTGCCTTGTGTGTAAAGGCCGATGCAGAGGAGTACACAAACACTCCGACTTGTCGACCGTCAGGGAAAATCGTGCACGCACAGCTGATTGTCCGGAAATAGTCGACCTCAATCTGCATAACATTGTATTACTGTTAGTATGTATTCCTATCGGTAAATCATCATTGCAAGAAAGAGCACATGTCCACCCATGCTATGTTACTTACGACTTTGGCTTCTCTTGTGTTGTCATATAACTTCATCGTTTTGGATTTCTGCATTCATTTTTGTCAGAGTTTAGCATGACATTCCTTCACCACATTGTCCAAGACAGAAGACGATAGAAGCTTTAGCGCACTCACCGCGATCCACTGGTGTCCGCAGGGGCAATTGCACTCGTTTGGGGACGGAGCGCTCAACTTGAAGTCATCGGATGCCACCAGTTGTGCAAGCTCTTCCGCGTATGCAGAGTTGTTAGGTCGGCTTGGGTGCAAACCATGGATGACATCGATCTTCTGAAAACTCCGAACTCGTGGCCAACGGCATAAAGTCCACTCCATCGAGTCGTGCTCTGCTATCACGCAAGGGCAATCCGCTGTACAAGACGTACACACTGGGATAGGAGTTACCAAGTGCACACGTTGTTGAATCTGAACTCCACCTTCCACATCGTCCGGTAAACGCCATTCCCGACTTTCCTCGACATGGGACTGAAGGATCCTAAAATGATTTACACACTTGCCAACACCTCTGTCGCAAGAACATCTGAAAGTTCCAGGGTTTTCACCCTCCATCAAAATCCAGCCGATCACCCTTTCGCCAGGACGGCTGGCCCTCTCATCCAAAATCGAAAAACATGGATTCTCATTCTGAGAAATACACACAGAGACAACAGGGTTCTCTCTCCCTGCTGCCTCTGTCAACGGTCTCCTGAGATGACTCTCGGCCCATTTCACATGGACACACCGTTCGCCGCCACCGGCATGTGCGCATGTGCACAAGACGCCACCTCCCCAAGGCATCCAGACATGGACGGGTGTACCGTAGCGTGCAGGAGGACTCGGGACGGGCACACAAGGAACCAACGTGATATGTCGGTCGTGGTCAAAGTCTGGCAGCAAGGCTGATGAGGGACTCAACTTGATGATGAAGTTGACAGTCTCCTCAAGCTGAAGGTCAGCTTCAAATACGTCATATGGGTCACCTGCAATCGGTTTGCTTGGTTTAGGTTTCACAACTTTTCTCCCCGGCAGCAGATGTCGTTCCTCAAAGACATACAAGGGTACCCCGTTGTACATACGAGGTCTTGGCCCATATTCCTGCCACAACACAAGGCCTCCATTCAAAATGCGCCTGCTAACGAGGGGAGCGGAAAGAGAATGAGAGTATGCACTCACCGCAAAAGACGTAGGATTTTCATTCAGGTTGAAAGGACGCGCCGGCTGGTCTCCATCGCCCCCATCGCCGCCATTGTTGCGTTCACCGGTGACACCTCCAGCAGTCTGCCTGGCCGAATTTGTGGCCCTTTCTTCGGGAGGTGTGAGAGCACGGCCATTGCTTCCAGTACCAGCTCCTTGACCGGACACATCCAGAGACTCCGTTGCCACGTCCTCCGCTATGTTACCCACAGGTTCCTGATTTCCATGGCTCTCTGCCGCTGTTGACTGACGAGGGCGAACTCGTGCTGGCGGGCATTTTGGGCAACACGGTTCGTCCAACAACCCGCCAATGTTGGGTTCACAATGCGGGCACGACTTCAGGGCCGGGTTCTGCGTCCAAGTGTCGTTGACCTCATCATAAAAAAATAAGCCCTCAAAATCTGGAATCCTCAGCCTCAAGGTGACGCATCTGCATTGACCAGTAGACCTGGTTCAGCATGTGTTCATAACCGTATAATAGCACTGTCTGCACAAATGAACACACGGCGCACCTACGACAGTAGAAGCGCATGTGCCCGGCCGCATGCTTGTAGCGTTCCGTGCCATCTCTGTGACGGGGAGCCGTAGAATGCCGCCCTTTACAACCCTTCGACGTGCACACCCACAAACCGCCCCACTTCACCAAGTTCCTTGTTTCATCGTTGTCTCTGGTGCAACGACGTTTGATGAACGGAGTGGGTGGGAAAAGCTCTCGATTCGTTCAGAACGTGGATACGAGTTCCTGGAAATCGCACTTCTTCCCCGTTTCGTTGCACAAATGACAGAGGAGGTTTAGAGCCATGTAATTGGCGCATATTATTGCCATGTCGGCGGGCCATCTCACTCGAGACCGTGGATTCCCCGATGGAGGAGAGCGGTTGTGGCGCCTCACTCCTAGGCTGCTTGAACGGTCCGAAGACGGTGAGTGGCGCCTAGGCGGGGTCATCTGCAAAAGCCAGAACAATGAAACAACCATGTCAACGGAGACCGAACAGGGAAGGGGAATGGAGGGAATGGGAGGAGGCCCGGGACAGAGAAAGGAATGCGGTACGGACACCGAAGACTGAGCAGTAAGCAAAGCATCTTGCTGTGTACTCGTCGGGGAGCGAGGAGACGAACAAAAGTGATTGGGACCTCAGAACGTGACTACCCAATGTCAAAACCTGCGTTGAAATGTCGTCCGCAATGAGCAGGGAGAGCGGGGACAGAAAGGAGTAGCCGAGAGGATGGGCACACCTCACCTTGCCTGATGGCCATGTAGGGAGGCGCTACATTCAGGCCACTCCCTGTGGCATTTCATGTGAAGTTGTCACTGGGGTATATACTGCTTGCGGCGCTGTGAAAGTGTCACTGCGCTGTGACACCGTCACAGCGCCGTCGCGAATGCACGTCGTGGAGCTAACACGACGTTGCGCGCAGAGGTCGGACAGCGTGAGGGTACATACCGTGGGGATCGGACGTCACGGACATGTAGAACACGGGTTGACAATGCATCTCCTCGTACGTATGTGGAATCGTTGCGGTCTGCTTGTCAAACCGATCGACATGTTTTTTGGAATGTTTATGCCAAGGTAGGAGGAACGCATGAGTCCCCCGCCGTCTCTGTCCTGTCATCAGAATCCCATACCGTCTGAGGCATGTCGTCTTGCTAGGCTAGACGTTGTAGCCATAGTTCGTCCACAACGTGGACGGTGTCATTACGTCCGCTGATCGGCGGGTGGTGGTCAGGAGCCGTGTCCACCGTCCGAGACGCGGCTTCGACGAAAAAGGTGTGTTTCATTGTCGAACCGTACGCTGTCACCGGGAGCTCACGTTATTCAGCTGCAGCAAGCCCACAACTCAGCTTTGCGGGTAAAACCTTCACGCTGCTTGCAATTACACTAATGCAGACGTAGCACGTGCGCTGAAATCCCACGACGTCTCAGTGATGTCGTTGGTGACGATTCCATGTCGGATTGCGTTGTTAGCTGAAATGCATCGCATTCGACCAACCGTCCTTTCTCAAAATGCTGAACCATGGGGTTGTCTACGTGCAAGGGCAGTCGTTGCCGATTGGTGGACGTTTCGACCCCATCGGCCACGTGTACCGAGGTTGTGGCTACCATACGCTTTAAAATGACGGCGGTACGGCGTCCCCTATACAACGGCATCATCCTACGCCGTGTACTGGGCCCCCATCATGCGTTGTGTCTGAAGGACGTCGATGGTTGTTAGCGATGTCGTTTGTAAATGGACCCAGGTCATCCGCTTTCTCATTTGCAAACGGCACGTTTGATTGTCAAACCGTCCTCTGGGTTCTACATTACGGGAGCAAACGTCAGTGGAACGCCGTAGACTGACGACGTCTCAGGTTTGTTCTTAGGGAAGTTCAAATTACAGGTTACGCTGTTAGCTTTCCTGGTTCAAATTCGGAACCCGCCGTCTTGTCATGCGACTCAACTAGGAACTTGGCTGAGTTAATGTAATGTCTCGTGCATATACCGCGACACTATTTCATTCATAGAGGTCGAAGGCATACGCCGGTTTCAAGGTGAAACTTCGATAACGTCCGCAAAGGCACGGCGCACTCACCCGCCGTCTAGGCCATCCGGATTGCGGGTCCGGAAAATTTCCCACCAATCACACACGCCTACTCAGGCTACAGTTGAATAATGCTGAGATGATGAAGCTGCGATGGTTGTGTCCTCGTCGCTCCATGCTAGGCACAATAAACCTGCTTATGATCTGGTTTGAACCCTAAACCATACAATGGCGGCACATTTTTAAGGTATTTTCAATTGCACGGTTAACCGCCTGCTCCGCAAGCCAGCAACGCGGGATTGACGAGAAGTTCACCAATCACGAGCGTGTACGTCGCAGACTGAAGCTAGGTCGGAATTTGATCCTCCTCGCGTCATATTACCGAAACCCAATGACGACCAAATGCAACACTGACCTGTTCCTGGGCTGTCATGCATGTCAAAACATGCATCTGAAAGCATCCTTGTCTAAGAATGAATCTCAAAGCATGCATCTGTCTAAAGCGTTCTTAAAAAGCACAAAGCATGCACATGGAAGCATGTCAACGCATGCAAAGCGAAGCATGCATCTCAAAGCATGCATCTTCAAGCATGCACCTAAAAAAAATCATGAAAGCCTCTGCATGAAAGCATGTCAAAGCATGCATCTTGAAACATGCATCTTGAAGCATGCATCTCAGAGCTTGCACCTCAAAAAAATTATGAAGGCATGCACATGGAAGCATTCCAAAGCATGCATCTTGAAGCATGCATCTTGAAGGATGCATCTCAAAGCTTGCATCTCAAAAAAATCATAAAAGCACACACATGGAAGCATCTCAAAGCATGCACCTTGAACCATGCATCTCAAAGCAGGCATCTCAAAGCATGCATCTCAAAAGAATCATGAAAGCATGCACATGGAAGCATGTCAACGCATGCAAAGCGAAGCATGCATCTCAAAGCAAGCATCTTCAAGCATGCACCTAAAAAAATCATGAAATCATCTGCATGAAAGCATGTCAAAGCATGCATCTTGAAACATGCATCTTGAAGCATGCATCTCAGAGCTTGCACCTCTAAAAAATTATGAAGGCATGCACATGGAAGCATGCCAAAGCATGCATCTTGAAGCATGCATCTCAAAAAAATCATAAAAGCACACACATGGAAGCATCTCAAAGCATGCACCTTGAACCATGCATCTCAAAGCAGGCATCTCAAAGCATGCATCTCAAAAAAATCATGAAAGCATGCACATGGAAGCATGTCAACGCATGCAAAGCGAAGCATGCATCTCAAAGCAAGCATCTTCAAGCATGCACCTAAAAAAAATCATGAAAGCCTCTGCATGAAAGCATGTCAAAGCATGCATCTTGAAACATGCATCTTCAAGCATGCATCTCAGAGCTTGCACCCCAAAAAAATTATGAAGGCATGCACATGGAAGCATGCCAAAGCATGCATCTTAAAGCATGCATCTTGAAGGATGCATCTCAAAGCTTGCATCTCAAAAAAATCATAAAAGCACACACATGGAAGCATCTCAAAGCATGCACCTTGAACCATGCATCTCAAAGCAGGCATCTCAAAGCATGCATCTCAAAAAAATCATGAAAGCATGCACATGGAAGCATGTCAACGCATGCAAAGTGAAGCATGCATCTCAAAGCAAGCATCTTCAAGCATGCACCTCAAAAAAATCATGAAAGCCTCTGCATGAAAGCATGTCAAAGCATGCATCTTGAAACATGCATCTTGAAGCATGCATCTCAGAGCTTGCACCCCAAAAACATTATGAAGGCATGCACACGGAAGCATGCCAAAGCATGCATCTTGAAGCATGCATCTTGAAGGATGCATCTCAAAGCTTGCATCTCAAAAAAATCATAAAAGCACACACATGGAAGCATCTCAAAGCATGCATCTCAAAAAAATCATAAAAGCACACACATGGAAGCATCTCAAAGCATGCACCTTGAACCATGCATCTCAAAGCAGGCATCTCAAAGCATGCATCTCAAAAAAATCATGAAAGCATGCACATGGAAGCATGTCAATGCATGCAAAGCGAAGCATGCATCTCAAAGCAAGCATCTTCAAGCATGCACCTAAAAGAAATCACGAAAGCCTCTGCATGAAAGCATGTCAAAGCATGCATCTTGAAACATGCATCTTGAAGCATGCATCTCAGAGCTTGCACCTCTAAAAAATTATGAAGGCATGCACATGGAAGCATGCCAAAGCATGCATCTTGAAGCATGCATCTTGAAGGATGCATCTCAAAGCTTGCATCTCAAAAAAATCATAAAAGTACACACATGGAAGCATCTCAAAGCATGCACCTTGAACCATGCATCTCAAAGCAGGCATCTCAAAGCATGCATCTCAAAAAAATCATGAAAGCATGCACATGGAAGCATGTCAACGCATGCAAAGCGAAGCATGCATCTCAAAGCAAGCATCTTCAAGCATGCACCTCAAAAAAATCATGAAAGCCTCTGCATGAAAGCATGTCAAAGCATGCATCTTGAAACATGCATCTTGAAGCATGCATCTTAGAGCTTGCACCTCTAAAATATTATGAAGGCATGCACATGGAAGCATGCCAAAGCATGCATCTTGAAGGATGCATCTCAAAGCTTGCATCTCAAAAAAATCATAAAAGCACACACATGGAAGCATCTCAAAGCATGCACCTTGAACCATGCATCTCAAAGCAGGCATCTTAAAGCATGCATCTCAAAAAAATCATGAAAGCATGCACATGGAAGCATGTCAACGCATGCAAAGTGAAGCATGCATCTCAAAGCAAGCATCTTCAAGCATGCACCTCAAAAAAATCATGAAAGCCTCTGCATGAAAGCATGTCAAAGCATGCATCTTGAAACATGCATCTTGAAGCATGCATCTCAGAGCTTGCACCCCAAAAAAATTATGAAGGCATGCACATGGAAGCATGCCAAAGCATGCATCTTAAAGCATGCATCTTGAAGGATGCATCTCAAAGCTTGCATCTTAAAAAAATCATAAAAGCACACACATGGAAGCATCTCAAAGCATGTACCTTGAACCATGCATCTCAAAGCAGGCATCTCAAAACATGCATCTCAAAAAAATCATGAAAGCATGCACATGGAAGCATGTCAACGCATGCAAAGTGAAGCATGCATCTCAAAGCAAGCATCTTCAAGCATGCACCTCAAAAAAATCATGAAAGCCTCTCCATGAAAGCATGTCAAAGCATGCATCTTGAAACTTCCATCTTGAAGCATGCATCTCAGAGCTTGCACCCCAAAAAAATTATGAAGGCATGCACATGGAAGCATGCCAAAGCATGCATCTTGAAGCATGCATCTTGAAGGATGCATCTCAAAGCTTGCATCTCAAAAAAATCATAAAAGCACACACATGGAAGCATCTTAAAGCATGCACCTTGAACCATGCATCTCAAAGCAGGCATCTCAAAGCATGCATCTCAAAAAAATCATGAAAGCATGCACATGGAAGCATGTCAACGCATGCAAAGTGAAGCATGCATCTCAAAGCAAGCATCTTCAAGCATGCACCTCAAAAAAATCATGAAAGCCTCTCCATGAAAGCATGTCAAAGCATGCATCTTGAAACATGCATCTTGAAGCATGCATCTAAGAGCTTGCACCCCAAAAAAATTATGAAGGCATGCACATGGAAGCATGCCAAAGCATGCATCTTGAAGCATGCATCTTGAAGGATGCATCTCAAAGCTTGCATCTCAAAAAAATCATAAAAGCACACACATGGAAGCATCTCAAAGCATGCATCTTGAAGGATGCATCTCAAAGCTTGCATCTCAAAAAAATCATAAAAGCACACACATGGAAGCATCTCAAAGCATGCACCTTGAACCATGCATCTCAAAGCAGGCATCTCAAAGCATGCATCTCAGAGCTTGCACCTCTAAAAAATTATGAAGGCATGCACATGGAAGCATGCCAAAGCATGCATCTTGAAGCATGCATCTTGAAGGATGCATCTCAAAGCGTTCATCTCAAAAAAATCATAAAAGCACACACATGGAAGCATCTCAAAGCATGCACCTTGAACCATGCATCTCAAAGCAGGCATCTCAAAAAAATCATGAAAGCATGCACATGGAAGCATCTCAACGCATGCAAAGTGAAGCATGCATCTCAAAGCAAGCATCTTCAAGCATGCACCTCAAAAAAATCATGAAATCCATTGCATGAAAGCATGTCAAAGCATGCATCTTGAAACATGCATCTTGAAGCATGCATCTCAGAGCTTGCACCTCTAAAAAATTATGAAGGCATGCACATGGAAGCATGCCAAAGCATGCATCTTGAAGCATGCATCTTGAAGGATGCATCTCAAAGCGTTGTGTCTGATGGACGTCGATGGTTGTTCGCGATGTCGTTTGTAAATGGACCCAGTTCATCCGATTTCGCACTTGCAAACGGCACGTTTGATTGTCAAACCTTCTTCTGGGTTCTACATTACGGGAGCAAACGTCAGTGGAACGCCATAGACTAACGAGGTCTCAGCTTTGTTCTTGGAGAAGTTCAAATTACAGGTTACACTGTTAGCGTACTTGGTTCAAATTCGGAACCCGCCGTCTTGTCACGCGACTGAACTAGGCACTTGGCTGAGTTACTGTAATGTCTCGTGCAAATACCTCGACACTATGTCATTCATAGAGTTCGAAGGCCTACGTCGGGTTCAAAGTGAAACTTCGATAACGTCCGCAAAGGCACTGCGCAGTCACCCACCGTCTCGGCCATCCGGTTTGCGGGTCCGGAAAAGTTCCCACCAATCACACACGACTACTCAGCCTAGAGTTGAATAATGCTGAGACGGTGAAGCTGCGATGGTTTTGTCATCGTCGCTCCATGCTAGGCACAATAAACCTGCTTATGCTTTGGTTTGAACCCTAAACCATACAATGGCGGCACCTTTTCAGGTATTTTCAATTGCACGGTCAACCGCCTGCTCCGCAAGCCAGCAACGCGGGATCGACGAGAAGTTCACCAATCACGAGCGTGTACGTCGCAGACTGAAGCTAGGTCGGAATTTGACCCTCCTCGCGTCATATTACCGAAACCCAATGACGACCAAATGCAACGCTGACCTGTTCCTAGGCTGTTATGGATGTCAAAACATGCATCTCGAAGCATACTTGTCTAAGAATGAATCTCAAAGCATGCATCTCTAAAACAATCATAAAAATAATTCACACGAAGGCATATCAAAGAATGTGTCTTCAGGCATGCATCTCAAATCATGAAAGCCTGCACATGAAAGCATATCAAAGCATGCCAAATGAAGCATGCATCTCAAAGCAAGCATCTCCAAGCATGCACCACAAAAAAATCATGAAAGCCTGTACATGGAAGGATGTCAAACCATGCATCTTGAAGCATGGATCTTGAAGCATGCATCTGGACGCATGCATCTAAAAACATTAATGAAAGCGGGCACATGAAAACAATGAGGGGTGGAGGTGTGCGCATTTGGGACAAATCTGAACTCCTGGTCGGGCATTCGACACAAGGACAAATAAAGACATGGGTGTGATCTCAACCCCGCATGTGCGCACTTCCCTCGCGCTTCGTTGTTCGAAATTTGAATGCCGCACAGCGAGCGTCTAGTGCGGTCGCGTGCTTGCAGCCGCGCGGCTCGTCGCTCAACCGCGTCGCGGACTTTATGCTTAAATAGTGCAAGACACGCTGCGCCTGCTCGCGCGCCTGCTGCTGCTCCTGGCCTACATCACGTGGCAGAGGCAACGTTTGAGCTTGATCCTGTTCCTGCGCCATCATCTGCTCCTGCGTCTGCTCCGTCTCCTGCTCCTGCTCCGTCCACACACCCCCTCCTTCGCGGGGCCCTTATCATGAATTGCTAATGCTGGTCCGGACCCCAGTAAGGAGGAGATCAGACGCAGTGAACATTATGCCTCCACCTGCTCCAACACCCGATCCAGCTCCTGCACATGAAAGATTTGCACCCCTTCGTTTCGTCCACACACCCCCTCCTTCGCGGGACGTTTATCATAAATTGCGAATGCTGGTCCGGTCCCCAATAAGGAGGAGATCAGGGGCAGTGACCGCCTGCACCTGCTCCTGCTGCAGCTCTGCCAGTGCACCTACCCCCGTGTCTGCACCTGCATTGCCGCCTCCCACTACGGCCGCCGCGCCGCCTGCCCCTGCCCCTGCTCCTGAGCCTGATCCTGCTCCCGCCTTCAGCGGGTCGGCAACAGCCAGCCGCGCGCCGTAGCGAGCTGAGTAAGACGCTGAGTTAGACCGGGATGTTGAGGCATTGCTGGCCAGCGGGCCGGCAAAAGCCACCGGTAAAATTCATGTCTTACCGTGGGACCTACGGGTCTAGCAACAGTCAGAAATGTTGCATTAGTTGGTGAAAAAATGTTGTCCAAGCATGTACAATCCATCTTTTCCCTCGGTTAACAATTATGTGACATTCCAAGAAGAAGCATGATCATTTCATGGGAAGAGACATCCTTCTGGTGTGCTGTTTTTGGATTTAAAGACATTGTAGAGGAAATTGTGAACACAAAAAGGATGCCTGTAAACTTCAGTAAGAAGTCCACATACTACACTTGTCTACAATTGGGCGGTGGTGTTCTCACACATCAATGTTTGCATTTCCAGACAATGCTGCAGCAGATTGTCACACACAGCTCCGAGAGTAATTGAGGGGACATCATAGGGATGTGCCAGTCCCCTTTGAGGCTGAGTTCTCTACCATTCTCGTCGTGCAGCGTTTGCGACAAACATGTCCATTGTGGTAGAAAACAAGTTATTCACATAGGAATTATGCTGAAGAACTAGCTTT